>OVAX01002504.1:0-28800 GCA_900406405.1 Lepidium africanum
AATGCCTCTGAAAAGATAGTAAACCAATGCATAAATCAAAACGGTCAGATTATTGTAACAAAACAAAACCCTGATTCAAAAACAAAGTGAATATTCCAATTGGATTTAATATCATAGGTAATGTGATAACTTTAGAAAGGAATTACTTAGCGAAAGAGATGCAGCAGATCTGGAACTCTTTAGTATCACTCTTCGCTGCAGCTTGAACGAGGTAACGTAACCGGTCCATCACGGATTCTAATCGGAAGGAATTGACCACCGACGCTGCCATCTTCTCCGGTGAACCAAGTCCAGCTACTGGAGCACCCGCCGCCTTAGACATCACTAACTCCCCTCGACTCAGCAACGAATTTTGGAAATTAATTTCTGATTTGAAGTAATTGAAAAACGAAAGTTACGACTGAGGAAGAAGAAGAAGAATACGTTCTTCAATGTGTTCAAAAAAAAAAAAGAATACGTTCTTCAAACAGGTGAAATAGGCTTGAAATAAGCCCATGAAAAACATCCAGGTCCACTAACATTTTCATTTTCTTTCTGTTTTCCTTATAAATTAATACGGTTGGGACTTTGAAAAATTATTAATTTAGAGAGGTATTAATTTATTTACAAATTAATATTATTAATTTAAAATATAAATATTCTTTTTTAGCAAGTAGTATTTACTCTAGTGGCAGGTGATAAATTTACTAAAAGCAAGAGCATTTGCACGTCAATGGATCGATTCATGTCACCTACATTATGCAGGAACTTGGCTCATAGGCCAGCTAGTTGTGGCCCTGACAAAAAAAAAACATTTTAAAAAAAAGAATTAAGACCATTTTTTGATTAATTTTCAAATTATAAATTTTATAATTTTGGAATTAAAATTTTAATATTTAAAAGATAATATTTTTGATCATAGATTACCGATATACTATATGCATATATATATTTTAAATTTATGATTAATGATCTCAACTGTTTAAATATTAACAACCTATAATACTTTTACAATGAAAATGATGCAATTAAAAAAGTGAAAATTTAAACAAAAAATGTTATTTAGAGACATATTATAGTACAACATCATAATCTAAAAATAAAACATAATTATTTTATAGAGTTGAATTCATTTTATTAAAATCATACATTAATATATCAATTTATTCTAATAAATATATATATATATATATATATATACACATGTAAAGTTAGATGATTATTAATTTATAATATTATTGGAACTATATTTTTACATAAGAATATCAAAAGAATTATTATCTTATTAATTTATTAAATTTGATTAAATTTTACACTGACCCGATTTGGAACTAGAGAATTCTATTAATTTATAGAGGTTATTAATTTATAGAGTATTAATTTATGGAGGTTCTACTGTACTTATTAGATTTAACATTTGTAGCCTAAATGTTATGGTTCAAACTCACTAACTAATGTCTAGCTAAATCAGGAACAAGTCAATTAAGTCATCTACTTCTTTATGGTCCACTAACATTTTCACATTACGGACTTTATTATTCTTTGTATATTTTTTTTTTGTTAACGTTAGATCAACAAAACTCCATCTATAACCTAAAGCACAGTCCTTAAAATTCATGTTCAATCTACCAATTATAAAATGAAGGAATTGAACCTAGATATTGAATCATCCTAACCACCATACTAAAAAAATTCGGCCTCTCTAACAGAAAACAAAAACCAATAATAATAGTCTTTAAATTTTTTTTGGTCACTCAAACAATAGTCTTTAATTGTTTTTGGATTTTCTCGTATAATAAAATAGATGTTTATTAAGAAAACATTTGGTCTAATAACAAAACCAAAGCCATGGCCAAACCGGTATCAAAACCGTGATCAACAACTAAATCAAAAACATCTGAACCAAACCGGACTCCTTTGGTTTTGACCTCTTTCCTCTTAATCTCCACCACTGTCCGGTTCGAAGGGACATGCAATATTTTACATGATTTACATCTGTAAGATCCTTTGATTATGTAAGAATTCTTTTTATCAAACGATCCTGAAAATACATATGCCAAAATGTCCGATTTGCTGCTCAAAATATTCATCTTTAAGCTCTTCTTCATATACCAAATTGGAAACTTTGATACTTTTGGTTCTCCATTTGTATCCTTTGCTTCATATATTCCCCAACTATCTATTAGCGTAATTTTCTGTACAATATAAAGCAAAAGTTAACTACAAAATTAATCAATGATGTAACTTAATAAAATTTTAAGTCAAATATATAATACTCGGAGATATATAGTGGACGTTATTAGATGGAAAATTCATGATTACGTGGAAATGGTCAAAGCTTTTACGCTGAATATTAATATCATATTTGCAATGAATATGACTGGTTATACGAAATTCTTGCCAATATAATTGTCTACATGCAGAATATCTATGTACTTCGTGACGTTACCGATTGTGGACGGTGCTGCAACTTGGTACCACTCAATCTTATTTTATAATTTTATAAAATATATGTAGTATCTTGTATACATAATATCTTCGTACGTACATACTTTCATATCTTCAATCAATTATAAACAAAATATCTTCTACAAAAACCGGCTTAATATATTTATCAGCAAAATAAGTTCTCTCTAGACCTAAAGTATTTTACTAATCATTAGTTCTAACAGCCGTTAGCAAATTTATCTATCCCACAGTAGTTGCTAGATTTGGTCGGTAAGGATGGTGGGAATTTATAAAGTTTTAGAAATATTTTAAACTCATATTTTGTTGATATCTTGTATTCTTAATATCTTCTTACATAGATAGTTACATATTGTCAATGGATTGAAAATTTATCTTCTGTAAAATCTAATCTATAACCAAATTCTCCGAATTTTAAACTTAAGTGAGACTACACAATTATCTATGATTAAACTAATGAAAAGCCTACATAACTAAAAATTTAATCAAAAATATTTTCGTTCTTTTATAAAGTTTAAGAACCTATATGTAAACTCCAGCAAAAACTCAAAACTTGTATACTCACTTTTTCATTAAAAATCACATGATTCAAAAGTAAAATCTACAACTTAACTAATATCTACCTTAATAAACTAATAATTTGCAGCTACAACGTTAGCCAATATGATTCATATGTATAGTTGTGGATTCAGATTCTTCAAACCGTCGATAATATAAATCATATTCATGTAATCAATGATGTATGTATAATTTACCTTGGTACGGTGCATGAGGAGGAGAGAGTTTCCATCTTTATCCATGAGGACGAGATCTTCGGGTCGTGTTCTCGCATAATTATCGACCCTGTAAATCAAATCTCCTTTCGAATCTATCACCGTGAATCCTTCACAACTAACCAAAAGCGACTTCCTCCACACCGTGAGTGTTGTACAATCACCTCCAGTCTCTTCTGCGGTGGAGACGGCGGCTGAAGACTCCGGAGACGACGGAACATCATCGCCGTGGACTGACCTGGATCGATGCTTTAAGAAAGGGAACATGATTGGTTTTTGGTGTTCTTGATTTATTTTTGTAAGATTGTTTTATATTTTGTTAATTCTCTAACACAAATATGGTAAGGTTAGGTACACATATATGAAAAGATATATATATATAGATGTGATATGTATGTGTTTGACTCTATGTTGATTGAGGAAAGATATTACTTTTGTTATATATTATATCATTGTCTTAATATCGTATATCTCACTGTATTTTTGTCTTTTTTATTGCTACTTGCAGTTGTACATATTGGTATGAAATATCATTAGATATGCTACAATTATATATTTTCGATACAAATTTTAGTATTTGTTAACAACAATATAATTTCGTAGTTTTTGTTAATGTTGTTATTACATTACCCTCAAAATTTGAATCTTCAACAATATTATTTGAATATTGTTTTTAAAAAACTTTACTCATTTATAAGATAAAAGAACCAACGTGTTAGAATCGAGTTTACAAAGAATAAATTTACAGAAAACCTTCTAAATATTTTTTTTTGTCAACTTTACTCATTTATTCTACTAATATGATCGATAAAAACCTGATCCATAGTTAAATTGCTTTCACTAGAACTGGTGGGATTTGAACTCACCATCTGGTACCAAGCTAGATCAAAAGCAAGCCAAAAGATCACCTGCTTCTTGGCAAAAAAACCTTATAATATTACAGATCAAAAAATTGGTTTTTGTAATTAATACATCTAGAAATATAAGACAAAGAAAAGAAAAACTTATTTCTATAAGCTAGAAACAATTGTACACGTTAGAAATATCTCCTGTTCAAAAACTCGTCCGTGTAGCCGATTAATCTTTTATATAGGCGCTAGGCGGTGACCAACCGAGTCAATTAATATCTATACAGTTGTTAAAATCGGTTATTCGATTAATTTTCACGTAATCCGAATAATCTCCGCCTAATCCAATTTATATCTGATTAATTTCTGTCTAATATAATTACTATTATATTTTTAAAACTATTAAATTTTTAAATAAAAATAAACAAATTTTAATCTTAGACATTAATTTTATATAAGTTGAATATTATTTTGATGTTAATTATCACTAGCAAACTATCTATAATGATCTCTATTTTAAAACATGATATCAACCTCAAACTAGCATAACAAAGTTATACAAAATCATTTAACCACTATACTAATTTAACATTATTCAAATGAGTATAAAATATATAATATATAAGATTAAATATATATAAATGTCTTAAAACTAATCTCCGAATACTTTCTGATTTATATTCTATTTTTTAATAACTCGTTATGCACGCACACTTAACCATAAGGCTGATAATTTGGCACGCTATGCCAGAATATCACATAATGGTTATACGCTGTAATTTCTACACCCATTTGGTGTTTATATATCATGAGTTGACAAAAAAAAAAAAAAAACTCGTTATGCAATACCCAAGCAAACGTGTAGCGCTTACGGAAATTTTAAGGAGAGAAGATATCTTATCATTGTGGATAGATAAATAGTAGGTAATAATGTTGAATATTTTATTATTTTCAGGAAATTATGTTGAATTTCGTTTTATAAATTTCTGGCTTAAAAGTAATCTCCAAATTTTATGGTCATTATCAAGTGGTTGAATATAAAAGAAAGCTGACTATACAGAAAAACATGTGGGACTTTAGATCTCGCATAATTTGACAAAAATACTCGTTTTGGTAAGCCAAAAATTTGACCATCTACGTATCTTTTCAACATTAATTTTCTTATAAATTATTGTAAAGATAATATAGGCTCTTCTTTCTCATAATCCTAATATGAATTCTTTGTTCTTGACAAAAAAATATGGTCGAAATCAATCCTGGCGGATACTGATTGGATTTAATTTACAGGTAATCAATTTTGCCTTTGCCACGCATGGATTAAACAATGAAGATATAATGTTTTATGCAAATATAAAAATATATTACAGTATTAGGTAAGAACTTTTAGATTATGTAATGGTTCCAAATTAAGCCACGTTAAGGTAATAGATTTGAGGTCGCCAAGAATCTCTTTATCAGTTTTTGTCTTCGAATCTCTCTTATCTAAAATAAATCTTTCATTTTCTTCATAAAGGTTGGTTAGGTAAAGGATAATTCTCTTCCACACGATTAGATAAAATATAAATCACATAAAATAGATGAAACTTCCATGATAAACTGATACACATTGTCAATATCTAACATTTAAAAACCGAATTATAACGATGTAAGTAACTAAGTATGTTTATGACTCAAAATTCAAATTGAATAAGTTGATTTTTGGCCAAATCGTATTGGAAAAGTACACATAAATAAGTGAGCTTTCACTGTCAAACCTGATTTTGTTGATCTTTGGTTTGCAATAACTCCAACAAATCCTCCTTTTACAGAGTGATGTAGACATAGTGGAGCACGTGTTGAACACGTGTCATCATTCAACAGTACAATGGGTCCCACTAACTAAGTTAGGTCTCAAAACCAACTTGCGTGAGTCCTTCACTTGTTTCTTCTTATCTTTGGGAACCTTCAAGTTTATAATCATCAAAACGGTGCGTTTCAGTAACAGTAGGGCCCATTAATGATAATTCTGTAACTGGGCCTAATACTAATGGATCCTATCTGCCGACATCTAACGGAAACGTTATCGCGTACGTTCACATCTTCACATTAATTAACGACCGTTAGTTCCACCGTGGACGTTTTACCTACTCAATGGACTGGATTGAGTTTTATAAATCAACGGCTCAAATTGAATCTTAAGCACACGCTCTTTTATTTCCTGTCTCCGTGTTTCTCTCTCACTGTCTTCAATTTTTGAACCAGTACAGTAAAGATTTTTAGGGTTTTTCTGGGAAGTGTCCAGAATCAACAATGGTGGAAGATCACAAGCACGAGGAGTCACTCTTGGAGAAGATTGTTGAGAAGATCCATGGCCATGGTGACTCATCTTCAATTTCTGATTCCGACGATGATAAGAAATCGACATCGTCCTTCAAGTCAAAGATTTACCGACTCTTCGGAAGGGAAAAACCTCTTCATAATGTTCTCGGTGGTGGAAAACGTAACGATCTATCTTTCTCTCTTTAGACTAATCTCTGATTTTGCTCGATTTTGGTTTCTTATGAACTGATAGTAATAGTCGATTTAGTATCTTATATAGTCATCTTCCCTTGTTTCTTAAGGTTAGTTTTTCCCAATTAGAGTCTTTAAATTTCCAATGAAGATAAAATTTGGTATAATTTGAGTCAAAAACTCAAATGTCTTATACTTCAATTTCTGCTGAAATCGACCTTTTGCTAAATTTTCTGAAAAACTCAGAAAGTGAAGCCATATAATCCAATGGTGGGTTGGTTTTGTTGATGCTCGGATCTGAGATAGATAATGTGGAACAATTTCACTTTGTGCATTGTTTAAATCTGAATTCCTTGTTTGTTTGCATGTAGCTGCGGATATTTTCCTGTGGAGGAACAAGAAGGTGTCTGGTGGAGTCTTGGGTACTGTAACTGCGTCGTGGGTCTTATTCGAGTTAATCGAATACCATTTCCTCACATTTCTCTGTCACTTCGCCATTCTTGCTCTTGCGGCATTGTTCTTGTGGTCTAATGCTTGTACCTTCATCCACAAGTAAGTTTTATAAAAACATACTTTACATGTTAAGTATGAGTTGATGACACATCAAACTGTCTAGTTAACTGGTTTTGTACCCTCAGGGCCACTCCTCATATCCCGGAAGTTCAAATTCCTGAGGATCCTGTTCTTCAACTTGTTTCTGGATTAAGGATTGAAACCAATCGCTGCTTGACCGTTCTTAGAAACATTGCATCAGGAAGAGATCTCAAGAACTTTATCTTGGTATCCTTCATGTTTATCTACTTTGGTACACATTGTTTTGCTTTTGGTTCTTATGTTCTTTGCAAGCGCTAAGCACTTCCTTGCACATGTTTTAGGTAATTGCTGGTTTGTGGGTTTTGTCGATTATTGGCAGCTGTTGCAACTTCTTGACATTGTTCTATATTGGTAACGATTCATACGCATCTTACTGTACTTAAACTGACAGGAATCATACTTGCATTGCTTGATAACTACCTTTGTTTTAATGTTTTGGCTTCCAGCTACTCTCCTTCTCTTCACCATTCCTGTCGTTTACGAAAAGTATGAGGACAAAGTAGATGCCTTTGGCGAGAAGGTGATGAAGGAGATCAAGAAGCAATACTCAGTACTCGATGAGAAGGTTTTAAGTAAGATCATTAGCAAAATTCCAAGAGGAACTCTAAACAAGAAGAAGGATTAAGGAATGCATTGGATCGTAGTGATTGTTTCAAACATGTCTTATTAGAAGGTTTTGGTTGATGAAACCCTTTATGTTCTGTAGAATTTTGGGTTTTAACCAAAATTTTAGTGTATGACTGATTTCTGATTAGTGTTAAATATTATGGTCGGTTTATTATTTTTAGTTTATTTCGCTACCAACATTAAAAGACTCATGAAATTCTTAACATCTCTCCATGATTTGTGAAATCAGTACTTCGTTGTTTTAGTTCATCTACGTTCTTTAAATAATACTTATACATGGTCAAAGACAGTCTTAACAGAAGTCAGGATGGCCGAGTGGTCTAAGGCGCCAGACTCAAGTTCTGGTCCTCGTAAGAGGGCGTGGGTTCAAACCCCACTTCTGACATTTCCTTATTTATTTTTTCTTCTTAAAGGGCAATTCTCTTTTAATTAATATATTAAACAATTTTAAAAGTATTAAATGTTACGAAATAAATGGTTGTAAATATATTAAAATTAGAATTTTTATGGATTAAAATTGTAAACATTATTCAGCATAAATGCAATTCAGTTTAGACCGAAAAAAAAAGAAAAGACTAAACATTTTTAATTCAATCTTGAATACTACATTATCAATCTAGTAGTTATTGAAAAGAAAAAAAAAGTAACAATGATTAAACTGTCTTTGTTATCAAAAATAATTGTAAACTGGAGCCTAACCAAATCATTTTTTATTTAAGTCGTCATTTTAACTGAAGCTAAATTCAGAGTAATGTCACTCCAATTATACTGCTAAATCACTAAAATTGATGTTATCACAGTTGATTGGTCTACACTAGTTTCCACATGTAATGAAGTTTGATTATTTAAATCTGGTTCTGACAAAAAACATGGACATTTAAAAACGATTTGATCAGCTAACTGAGGATAACTAGAAGCATCAACAAAATAAAGAATGAAATCTCCTTTATAGTTTTTGAAGCATGCTATTGGTATTTCCATAATTTTCATATATTTTAGATAATCTATGTTCCCATCCCCTATCGCACAAAAGATGTTGGAAGTCATCATCACAATTTTAACAAGAATGTTGTAAAATTCCCACAACTCTGGCTCAAGTTCGATGGCATCATCTCGTCTGCTTTGAGGCAAACAGGATATGTTGGAAGTCATCATAACAGTGAGTGGTGTGGTCTCATCACATAGCTTTGAGACAAACATCGTGAAAAGATAAGCTAGCATACACTTTGGTATAGTTGATTCAAGTGGAAGTATATATTACTCTGTTGATCACCATACACATTTGTTGTCTTTTGTGTTTCAATCCTATCTAGATCTGCTCTCAGAGTTGTCCATCTCAAAAAACTATGTAACCTGCATAAAATTAAAAACCATAATAAAGAAATACTATTAAAATCTAAAACAATATTACGAGATTTAAGAGTATTACGTGAACAATCATTACATATAAACGAATTTGAGCTCATGCAATATTTAGTTGATGTAGTGGTAAAACAATTATTTTTTTTTAGCAAGTTAAGGTCCAAAGGATTATTATTATTTTTTGAATTAAATTAAAATCTAAAATCACTTTCTATTTTTTGTTTTTGTTAAATTACAATAATTGACAGTTTATCTTTCACTTTGTTGTCACCAACAAAGATTTCATCAAAATATTTTTCAATTTCTCTATACTTTTTATCTTCAATTTTCAATACCAATTTTTTATATGCCTTTAATCTCTTGTCTCTAATATTATTTTTCTTCTACCTTTTATTGTCAAGCTTTTATTTAAGCCGATAGTTTTTAACTCTACAAATTTTAAATCTTCAGTTTACAAATGTTAGAAAATGTAATATCGTTAAGTATATTTAATGATTTTTTATAAAATGTAAATGACAACAACTAGTTGTAATTATATACAATTAAATTTTCCTATATGGATTATGTTTTTCTTTTTCATATTTTTATTTTACATAAGTAGATGAACATTCATGCAATGTAAGGACAAAATATTTTTATACTTTTAATTATGGTTGGATTGTTTCTCAATTGCAATTTATATATATCAACTTTTTAAGATATAAACATATGTATATGTTTTGTATTTGATTGTATTTGTTGACAAAATTTTGGTATTTGTATATTTCATATTATCATATATATAGTTTTGTTTTTTTACACTAAATTAATCATGGTTATAAGTACTTATATATATAGTACATATATAATTATGAGTTTATGTGATTTTTAATATATAGTATAATTGGCATACTTTCTTTGTGTAATTTGTGTTGGACACACAAAGAATCATACTCTAAAATTTGCAATCGTTCAAACAATGCTAACATCAAATCATTATTAGAAATTTGGAAAGATATATAGATATATAAGTTAAAATATAAATAAACTTAAATGTTATAAAATAAACAATAATGTATCAAAATTAATCAAATAAATCATGTTACAACAAACTTTTCAGACTATAGTTATTGTTAAAAAATATTATAAAGTAAACTATTATTGGTGATACCTTTTTCTAGTATATAAGTTTAAATATATAAAAAAGTTGAAAATTATAAACTAAACAATTATGTATCAAAAATAAATTTAATAAATCATGTTACGAAATCACTTAGACTTCAACTCCAACACATATGGAATTATATCATTATAAGAACTACAAAAATTTGATATAATTAGCAAAGTTAACGATATAGTAAAACGCTAAAAATAAAAGTATTATGAGAATATACCAGAGTATCACAAAGGATCATCTAAATGCTTTCACCAATTCAGCTGCGAAAATCTTCTAAAACCTTAAAATCTTAACTTTAATTAATTCCCATTAATGTTTGTAAGGTTTTTAAGAAGAAATGACATTATACTATATATTGAAGAGAATATGTTTGAAAAAAACAACAATGATTTGTGATACTTTTCTTTCAGCTATTTAAATAGAAGAACGTAATCGCTCAATGACTATTATCATAAGAATATATTATTCATTGTGAATTTCATATATAATAAACTAAATATTTAGAATATACAATATGTCATATGTCCAAAAATAAGAGAGTAACAAGAAAATAAATAGATAAATACGTAAAGAAAAAATATATATATATATATATAGTTACTTTCCATAATAGTGTTTGACAAATTCGGCCGTGAATACTTTTCATTTTCCAGAGGCAAATGATCTTGGATTTACAAAAAAAAAAGTTTTTGTTTATAATACGGAGTAAATTTTACAAAAAAAAAAAATTTATGATTTTCTATAGTAGATTTTTATTATATTTAATTAGTTTATTTATATATAAATAATTTAAAATAAATATTTCAATATTTAAATTGAAACAAACTAATAATATAATGTAGATAAAGAATAATAATAATTAGTTAAACAATCTTAGATAAAAACTTCTTTTTTTTTATTATAAAAGATACAAATATCTCAACGCTACAATTTTATTACAGGATAGAAGACTTTTTCTTTTGGGTCCAATGAGAAGATTTATTTATAAAGACATTTTTTTCATTTAGTCGTGAATCCTACACTCATCAATCGTTATTGGGAAAAAAAAAAAAAAAAAAAAAAAAAAGGAACACTGATTAAACCGTNAAAAAAAAAAAACAATAAGGAACACTGATTAAACCGTATTTATTAACCAAAACGATCGTAAACCAGAGCCTAACCGAACCATTCTTCATTTCAATCAGAGTCTTTATCCGTTGAAGTCAAAAGTTCCGCTCCTCCAGCTGAAGCCAAATCCGGAGCAGTGTCGGTGCCATTATACTGCTGAATCACTAAAACCGATGCCGTCGTTGAAGATTCCGGCGAAATCAACAAACTTCCGACAGGTCCAAGCTCTGGACATTCACTATTTTCCCTTATCGCCAATGCAATTTCGCCACCTGGCATTCTCCCAACCAAGAACAAATTGCTCCGCCGTACTTCCTCAATCGCCGATCTAACATCCACGGCGGCGTTTTGAACTCGCTTCTCCACGTAATTGATCGATTCATCCACTGAAGAAATCTTTCTAATTTCAGACATAATCTCCTCATCCGGATTTAGATTTTTCCCTGTTTGATTCTCGTTGTTGTTGTTACTCACTTCAACACTAACAATCTCTCCGATTCTCTCCGGCGACAATACAAATCGGAAAACCGTCAAAGAAATTCCGGGATGCTCCGCCATACGTAATCCATAAGCTAAAGCTTCACGATCGTCACGACCACCGAAGAACAATACCACAACAGAGTAAGAAACGTCTTGAGCTGAGACTTGACTTGAACCACCGAGTCCACGGTCAACAAAAATCCCAACTGAACAAGGAGCTTCAAGCAAAACTCTCCGATTAATCCATCTGTAATCTCCACGTGTCGTCTCTAACGATCCATCGAGCTGTTGATGCTTGTGAAACGGAAGAATTATAATCGCTGCTTTCTTTCTTGCAGCTGTTGTGCAGATATCTTCATGAATATCAGACATTGAAGAGATTGCTGTCATTGGTCGGACATTGACTCTGCTTAGTTGTTGAAAAGCTTGGAAAGCAACTACGACTTGATCTGCATTGATCTCTCTTCTGTTCCAAAATGGCATTCCGTTTTTGCGAACTTTATGAACCATTAGAATAGCTGATGATCTCTCTGATAGTTCACGTAAGTGCAGAGCGTAAACGCAGAGTCCTTCGCCTTTCTCGATGCCTCTGGAGGCTTCAAGGAGGTTTATCATTGAAGGAATGCTTCCAGCTCCGTGGAAGCATGTGAGGATTCGAAGCTGTGTGTTTATGTTCTGTCGTTCTACTGTCCTGTGTTTGTACTCTCCTTTCTTCGCTCTTCTCGCCGGTTTGTATATTGCCATTACGACTGGTGTGGTGATGAAGGTTGTGAAGAGAGCCATTAAAACCATTATAGCAAAGACCTGATCATTGAGAACCTGTGGAAAACAAAAGAGAGATTTAAGTTGTAAACTTTGGATCTTTAGTGCCCCAGATTGTTAAAAGTGTTTGTACCTTTCGATCTTTCCCGATGTTGAGGACGATGAGTTCGACCAATCCTTTAGTGTTCATGAGGAATCCTAATGTTAGAGCTTCTCGCATTGGAATCTTGAAGGCGAGGGAAACACCGAGAGTGCCCAATATCTTACCGAAACAAGCTGTGAAGGTGACTAAAACCAAAAGACCCCAAGACTGAGCTCCTTGAATCGTTGCCACATTAGTTTTGAGACCACTCGCCACAAAATATAGCGGCAAAAAGAGACCAGACACAAGATCTTCCACCTTCTCAATGAGTGCACCAGCAAAAGGTCCTTCCTTTGGGATCAACACACCCACCACAAAAGCACCAAACATGGAATGGATTCCAATTGCATCAGTTATGAATCCACAGACAAGAACTACAGCCAAAGTGGCGCAGATGTAAGTTTCTTCAATCGGCTCTCCCTCATGGCACCTCCGGGCAATCCATCTAAAGATTGGCGGGATGATGAAAGCTGCAGCAACAACAAATCCGCATCCGGAAAGGAAAACCCAGAGAGAGACTAGAGGAGAGGTATTAGATCCTGAGAGAGCAATGGCTAAAGCAAGAAGAATCCAAGCAGCCACATCATTAACCGCAGCTGCAGACATTGCAAGTCGTCCTATTTCAGTGGTTAGAAGCTTTAGCTCAGCTAATATACGGGCCAACACAGGGAATGCAGTGATGGAGAGTGCCACACCCATGAAGATGAGAAACGCTGTACTGTCAACTCCTTTGGAGATTGTTGCTTTCAAAACGAATGAAGAACCAATGCCAAGTGCAAAAGGGAGAGAGATTCCAGCTAAGGCAATTCCTAAAGCCTTCTTCCCAGTGTGGCGAAGGGCTTTGGTATCAATCTCTAGACCAGCGAGGAAAAGGAAGAACAGAAGCCCGAGATTAGCCAGAGTTTCAAGAACAGTCAAGCTTTTCTTTGGGAAAACAGTGTCTAGAAAAACCACGGAACGACCAAGAAGAGAAGGTCCAAGCATAATCCCACCCTGTAAGAATCAACCATTAGTCATTCAATGGGAAAACTAAAGCCAGTATTTGATCAAGAACGCGAAATTGAGAGAGATGAAAGAAAAAGCTTACAATGACTTCAGCAATAACACGAGGCTGTCTCAAAGGTCTTAAAAGATAAGCAAGAAGACGAGTGAGAACGATAACGATGACAATCTGCAGAATCGCAAGAGGTAACGCGAAGTCTATTGGATTATCTCCTTGGAAAACTCCATTAGAGGTTGCTTTCATTGGAGCTGGACAAGCATGTCCAGTTGAAGAATTTGTAGCCATACTTGCAGCAGATCTTTTTCTTCAAAAACCCTCCCTGCTAAAGAAAAAAACCCGAAGCCTTTGATGTTAGATCGTAGCAAAAACTTATACCACAATAGAAAGATCACTGCATTCCAAAAAGAAATCTCCAGATATCTTGAATTAAACGTCAAATCCAATTAGTAATCACAATCCAAAGATCCAAATTCAAAATCGTAAAATAATTCTCAATCACAGAATCTGGTCAAGATATTCGTATCAATCATAATTTAAAAGGGCATTTGATTCGATGAAACAGAAACATGCATGTAGTAGTTGCACCAACAGAAGGAAACCCTAAAAATCAAGGCATTGTGAAGAAATTGAAGGATCAACAAAGAGAGAATATACCTGAAGATTCAGAGTGGTTTTTGTTCTCAATTAGTAGACAAAGTGGCACCTGAAATTGTGAAGCCGACATGTAAAGAGTCTTAAGGAGGAAGATATTTAAAGGGATGATTCGTCGAAATGCAGCCGAAGAAAACGACAAAAATAAAGGAAAGAAGGTGGATCACTTTTGACTTTAGAAGATTACGACTTAAAACGAGAGAGACCGAAGCAAAAGCAGTAAAGAGCAACTAGTTGAGTTAAACAATTTAAGCCTTTGATTGGTGTAGTAATTTTTAATTCACCAATCACGTAATTTCTAACAGTAATTGCGTTTTTTGTTTTTCCCTTAATTACTCTTTCTCCTTTTACTGTATTTTTATTTCCTTTTCTTATTTACAATTTAATTATGATTATACATGCGTTATAACGCGAGATTCGATTGTTTTGATTGGTTTTCTAAATCACGTTTATTTAGCTTGTTAGACCCGTGATGATATTTTAAAATATGTATTAATATTTTAAAATATTGTTTTCGAATTGTTGTTTTTTCCAAACCGAAATCAATCTAAATTAGAGAAACCTAACCGATAATATACCCAAATGGGTCCTAAATCTATGTATCCGAAAAATCAAATCCGAAGCAGAATCGAAATCAAATCAAGAATATTTTTTTTGATTTTTAGAGTTCTTCTATTACTTTTTTTAATTTTGAAATTTTATATAAAATATGCGATCTAGAGCTCGGTTTATACCGAACTAAATTAGATGAACCGAATCCGACAAAATACCAAAATGTTTCCTAAATATATGTATCTGGAACATTGAAACCAATCCGTACCAAAACCGAATCAATAATTGATATTTTTTATATATTAAATTTTAACTTTTTAAACTTTTTTTTTTATTTTGAAATTTTATATAAAATATCCGATCTAGAGCTCAGTCTATACCGAACTAAATCAGATGAACCAAATCCGACAAAATACCAAAATGTTTCCTAAATATATCTATATGGAACATTGAATCAAATCCGTACCGAAACCGAATCAATAACCGATATATTTTTACTAAATTTTAACTTCATAAAGTTTTTTCCATTAAATTTTATTAATTTTGAATTTTTGTATTAAAATCTGTAACAAAATCTATCTTCACTTATTTTTAAGGGTTGTTACTAACCTTAGGTTAAATTTTATCATANCACTTATTTTTAAGGGTTGTTACTAACCTTAGGTTAAATTTTATCATAAAGTTTAAAATATAGTCTAAATAAAAGTATCTCCCACTTTAATATATAAGATTACAAATAAATGTTTTTTTTTTTGATAAAATTACAAATAAATGTTTAAGAAACTAATTAATACTTATACATGAATTTTTTTTATCAAGGACTTTTGACATTTGTTTCTGCTATATTAATAACTATTAGTGTTAAAGAGGTGTTGTTGCCATTTACTTTTGAAAAACTTTTAAAAATTATTTACACATAACAAATATTTAACTTTTTTAGAGCATTTTTAAGAAAATTATATAATTTAAGTATAATTACCTAATAGATTAATTCTTAATAAAATGTTACCTAATTTTTTATCACCGGTTACTTAAACTTTTTTATCTTATCTTATATTATTATTATTATTATTAGTATCACTTAAAATCTAATTTTAATGGTTAAATTTTGAATTATTCTTAATAAATTCATTATTAATTTATAATTTTATTTTTTCAAAATCGTACCGTTTCCATATTTTCACCGATCATAATTTTTTTTTCTCCCACTTTTATATTTATTACCAATCACAATATTTTATCCCATTTTTTTCCATCATAACCACATTTAAACCACAATTATATTACACCACATTCTGTCCTATACCGTTAAAATTAGTATCACCAATCAAAGCTCAAAAGTCGTCAATTAGTTGAGTTTCTCTCTCAGATTCATAGATTTTGCTTAGTCATCTCGGCTCTTTCTCTTTCTTTATAGGATGTTTGCCTTTTCTTTTAATTAGGAATCTGCAAGTTGGTCCCATTTTATATTATTTTTATTAAAGAGTTGGTCCCAATTCTTTGTTTCTTGTTTTGTTTAAGAACAACAAGAAAAAAAAAAACATGTTGAAAAAGTGCCTCCGAAAGGAAATAAGGAATCTCGAAAAGTCTACTTTTGTTTCTCCCTGAATTTTTTATATGCTACAAGTTAGGCAGAATCTTAACCATAGGCATATTAGCCAAAATCCCAACTCAATTCAAAGTAAAAAATGGGATCCCAATAAATATTCGAATATCCAGGCTTAAGGAAAATAATATATATAATTGAGTTATTGTTTGCATAATTATCAATAAAAATACATCATCATATAGAGAGGAAGTGGAGTTCATAACCGATTATTACTTTCTTCCCTATCTTGAGACTTCTCCAGGCTACAAAGCTTATTTAGATCATGTTCGTTGTTGGTGATTCCAAGAGGCTTTAACTTTAAAACAGAATTTCTTTGCGTAAAGTATTAAAAGTTTATCTAAAAATTTGTCTCTGATGAATGATGTATCTCTAAACTGATTTACCCAACTATTAATAAATTAGTAAAGTTGAAAAAAAAAAATTTAGAGTGAACTTTAAAATTTGACGGGATTTTATCGATTTAGTTATTGACAAAAAAAAAATGATGTTTTGTTGATCAATTTTTTAAAAGGGACTTGTTGAGGCTCTCAAGCATCTTGTATATAGTAAAGATGCAAGTGGTCGTTTTTGGATTTGGAGTGTTAATAAAATGTTTTTTAACACACTCAATTCGTGTTTTATTCACGTTTTTAGTTTGGAATATGTTATACTTAATAGTATATATATTGTTTTTTTTTTTCTACAATTAGATAGACAAAAATGATTTATAATCTAAATTTAAATTTTATTAGTAGAAAATGACGTAAAAGTAGAATTAATCACTTGGTCAATACATAGATTGAGTACACTATATTATATTTTTTAGAAAATTTTCAAGTTTTCAACGACTTAGTGTGACATGTTTAAGCATAGGATAATCTGTAGGACATAAGTATCAATCTGTAGGGCTACATGTAGATAGCTAGAGTATCTATTTTCAATGTATTAGTTACCTTGTACATGAAATTTACTTCATTGGACTCACTTAAACATTATCATGGAATGGGTTCTATATTTACTATTATAAATACATACTTTTAAATATTATCATGGAGACTTTAAAATCAAAAACTTGTAGAAATCAACAATTCCTACTAATTATTTGTATAGTGACACAAGACACAAATTTTCCAATAGCTAAGTACGAGTTATGAATAAACTACGTAAAATTTCTAAATAGCTACAAAAAATCTGTGGAGAGTAACATATTTGATGGTTATGGCTACATCCACGAAAATATAACCACATATATTCTTCATGGTTACAACTGTGGCTATATATATTTCTGTCTATAAACAACTTCAAATCTGTTAATGTTCTATAGTTCTTTTTGTAATTATCTGAAAATTTGATATGGCTTTTTCACATTTATAAACGAATAGCCACAAATATATATATATATATATATAGCTACGGCTATGAATATACGTTCGTGGTTATATTAATCATAAGTTTTTGGTGTAATACTATATAAAATTTTTGTATGGATACTTAGCTATAAAATTTGTATATGGTTTGTTTGTTACTACAAGTAGTTAAACACTTAATTTACTTTCTCACCTAACATTATATTTCTACAGCACCCATTTATAATTCTTTAAAATTCTTTTGAACCCGCATAATTAAGAGCTTAACTTAAACATTAACTTTCCTCTAAATTGAGTGTTCGATAATATCCCCAACTACATTTTTCATGACTATGATGATTTCTTCTTTAGATTAGTTTAGTAGATTCTTTTTATCCTCACAATTTTAAAAACAACCACTAATAATTATTAATACCAAAATTATTCATCATTACGTAATATAAAATCGCTCTATGAGTTTACTTTTAGTGTCTGTCGTCACATTTTCTTGGACATCATGCTGTATATTAAATATACACCGTTCACATTTATGTAAAATTTATTAAAAATAACTACATATATTCAATTGACTATGTCTAGATGTATCTAATTATGCCGCTCACTTTATTTTCTCTACAAATATTATAGGGTGATTTGCTAGAATAATACTAGAAAATTGTGAAATTAGTAGAATAATGCTCATATTTCAAAATTACTAAAATAATACTGAAAGTTTTTTAAAGACTACCTTGTCATTTCTTGCTTTGTGTAAAAAAAAAAATTACGAAAATGCCATTAATGAAACCTGTAGCGATAAAAAATAAATCCATGATAAAAAATTCTGCAACAAATGGTAGATTTAATATTACTCGACATATATGTTTTGCTTTATGTAGAGTTATTTTATTCTGGCAGATTTATTGTTTGCAGATTTATTTTTATAGTGTAGTAGATTTATCTTTTGCAGATCAATTTTACTGTTTTGTATATTTGTTTTATCTAGTGTTCTAGATTTTTTTCGTGTCGATAGATTTAAATTTGGTCGCAGATTTAATTCCGTTCAGCAGATTTATTTTTGCGGATTTTATGTTATGTGTTGCCGATTTGTTTTCAGTTGGCAGATTTATTTTCATTTCGTAGATTTTATGTTCAGTGTTGCCGATTTCTTTCGAATTGCCAGAGTTATTTTTTGCAGATTTATTTTGTAGTGTTGTCGATTTGTTTTCTGTTGGCAGATTTATTTTCATTTCGTAGATTTTATGTTCAGTGTTACCGATTTGTTTCGAATTGGCAGTGTTGTTTTTCACAGATTTATTTTATAGTGTTGCAGATATATATTTGAGTCGTAGATTTATTACCAATTAGTAGATTTGTTCCCATAAATTTTATACTCAGTATCGTAGAGTTTTTTTTGTTGGTAATAAATCTAAAAACGGAATGAGTCAAACTTTACAAGGCTCATTTAAAAGCCCATTATGAAGTTGTAATAAAAAAATTAAGATGGTGGTGTTTTTTTTATTTATTTTATTTTATAATTTATATTTTTTACTTTTGTTACCTAAAGTTAAAAGTTAATTTTTTTTTTTTTTAATAAATTCTAAAATTCTGGGATTTTATGTTTTTTGACCCATAAATTTTAAGTTTCTTAATATGAAGCATTATACTAGTAATTATCTAAGTAATTATCTCAATATTATATGCATCTACAATATGCATTCTACCTTAAGTTTCTTATAATATCCAATTTAAAGGATAGTGGTTAAAATGATTTAACTAACTATTTGGTATCAAGAGACTCCTTTATATTATAAGAAGTAGATTATAAAGCATTTAAGTTATTGGTCGGGTTTTGTAGTGAATTAATTGACAAAAAAAAGGTATGTATTTGAATATACTTCTCATACCAGTAGACTTTTTTTTTTCACCAATTAAAACTCTTTTGTAATACAAGATTTGATGATGATGCAAAGTCTTGGGAGGCTTACCTACTCACTGATACATCTTTGATCGCCGAGTGTGACACTTTGCTAGATTTCTCTAGATCGAGTACTCTATCCCCAATATGAATTACTATTTGGTCAATGGAATCCAGTACAAAGAAAAAAAAATACATCGTTGGTCAATTTATAATGTCTTTTTCTGTTTCTCTCACTATTATTTTGTTCCTTTTGTGTACACCTTTAATTATAAAACTACGATTTCTAAGACTTCGAGTCCTTCTATCTCAGTAAGTGAGGTTAAAATGGATCTGGTACAAACAAAAATTATCTTAAAAATATTTATAGCATATTTACGACCCCTTACAAATAAAACAAGAAAGTGTTATTTGTGTTGAGCCTAATGAATCTAGTGATTACTTGTTTTTTGTTTGTTCCTATAGTTTCACTGTTTGGAATAAGTTTTGTGGTAAGTTGATTGGACATGCTATCAGCCCAGACTAGAATGATTCTATTGGAGATCTCTTTAGTTCTCATTACTGTCTTTTGGACGGAGTTCTTGTTTTTCTAACTTTCCAACCAGCTATCTACCATCTTTAACGAGAGAGAAACGCTAGGATTCATGGTCGAATTTAATCTCCTACTTCTTCTCTTGTTTGTCTCATTGATAAGCGCATTAAAAATATAATTTCCTCTCTTCACTATGTATATCTTCATAAATTACATAACCTTCTTGAAAGATGGTGTGAGCATATAGGATTTCTTAATTCTTTATCTTGGCAGTTTATTGCCATTTGTATATAAACTTTTTTTCTGATGATCATATATTTTCACATTTCATAAGAAAAAAAAAAACAAGAAAGTGTAACAGTGAATGGTATCATGGTCCGGCCCATTCACTAGTTAGTTTATTGATGGGCTCTTTAAGCCCATTAGAGAGATAATAAAACCTCCAAAGGATTTATGATAACTATAAAAAGCACTTGGATTGAGGAAAATGCCAGAATAGAAACACACAAAGCAAAAAACACCAAGTTACGGTACTGTCGGAATATTACAGCATCCCAAGATCCCAAATTTCCACGTGCTTTAATATTATTATTTTTATTAGTCTCAAACTAAATTTGTAGCCATTGATGGATGACAATCGTTTAAATTGGCAACAATACAAAATCCTTTACATCAAAAAGTATCCAACGTCCAAGTAACAGTTGAAACAAATTCACAAGACAATTTTTTAAAAAAAGGTAAAAGCGAATTTTGGATTGAATTAAAGAAAAAAGGTGAAGAAAAAAAAGGTGAAACTAATTTGCTTTTTGGCTGAAAAGATGGAAAGTAAAGTAACAAGGGACGAAGAAGAAGATGGAGAGAGACAGAAAGTGGAGAGATTAGTGGAAAAGTTAAGAGATATTCATAATCATCAACCTTCAACACCTGCGCACATTAGCTTTGCTCCTAACTCAATTGTTTCCTCTAGAAAGCTTGCTGCTGCTTTCTGGGAGTTTCATCAGTATTACGAAGAAGATTGCTTCTTCTCTTCTTCTTCTTCTGCTAATATGCACCGTGGGGCTAATGGTTTCGCAGGAACTAGTAACCGCCGACAACGTTACGGCAAGGCGGTGATTAAGGAGAATGGTCATGACCTCTCTCAACTCCTTCGAGATCCTTCTCCTGATCATCAGGTCTCTTTCTCTCTTTGGATCTTATCGTTTTATCATTGTTTGGTTTATTGAAAATTGTTGCTGAGATTAGTTTAGTGATTCTGTATGAACTCTTGTTTTGCGAGCAATTTGTGTTTTACTTGAATCTCAACACAATGTAATTGATGCTGATGTTTCAGTCAGAGTTTATGTATAACTATCTTATCTCTTCTGTTTCTGATTTGGTGCTTTTGGATATGGATGTCTCATCTCTCCAGTTTCTGATTTGTTTCTATGTTATCTCAGCCAGATAGTGCAGGAAGTCTAAGGAGGCAGATTGGTCAAATGTTGATAAAGCATCATCAATCAATTGAAAGAAACAATCATGCTCTTCAGCCTGTATCTCCTGCTAGTTATGGAAGCTCCCTTGAGGTTACATCAATTCTTTCAACTTAAGAACATCATGAATGGGATTTGGAGATTTGTATTCACATATTGATTACGGTTTCGCAGGTTGCGACATACAACAAAGCAGTAACTCCAAGTAGTTCATTGGATTTCCAAGGAAGACCATCTAGAGAACCTCATTACAATCTCAAGACATCAACTGAACTTCTTAAAGTATTAAACCGGATTTGGAGCCTCGAGGAGCAGCATGTCGCCAATATCTCTTTGATAAAGTCTTTGAAAAGCGAGCTGGCTCATTCGCGTGTTCGAATCAAAGAGCTTCTTAGGTACCAGCAGGCTGATAGACACGAGATAGATGTTGTGGTGAAACAACTCTCTGAAGAAAAGCTTTCGAGGAAAAATAAGGAAGCTGAGCGGGTTAACTCTGCGGTTCAATCTGTGAGGAAAGAATTAGAAGATGAGAGGATACTGAGGAAACGTTCAGAGAGTATGCATAGGAAATTGGCACGAGAGCTCTCAGAAGTGAAGTCTTCGTTGTCAAGCTGTGTCAAGGAGCTTGAAAGAGGGGCTAAATCAAAGAAGATGATGGAGTTTCTCTGCGATGAGTTTGCCAAAGGGATCAAGAGTTACGGAGAGGAAGTCCACGCTTTAAAGCAAAAGAATCTTGATAAGGATTGGGCGGGTCAAGCTGAAGGAGATCAAATGGTTCTTCAGATTGCGGAATCTTGGCTTGACGAAAGGTTGCAGATGAGACTAGAAGGTGGAGACACATTGAATGGTAACAATAGATCGGTGCTGGATAAGCTCGAGTCTGAGATCGAGACATTCCTTGTGGAGAAGCGGAATGAAAACCTGAGGAACCGCCGGAATTCACTTGAATCTGTCCCGTTTAACGCCTTGAGTGCACCACCACAAGATATCGAGTGTGAAGAAGACTCTGCGGGAAGCGATTCAAATTGTTTCGAGCTCAAGAAACCAACAGAGTCTCATGGAAACGAAGCTGAGAAACCAAACCAACTGAAGAAAGACAGTTTGAGTAATGAAAAGCCGAAAGGAAAGATTCAAAGCCCGTCGAGTTTTCAAGTGAAGTTTGAGGATCAAATGGCGTGGGCAATGTCGAGTAATGGAAAGAAGAAAACACAAGCCATTGAAGACGAAGAAGAAGAAGCTGCAGAGCCTGAGAACATCAACAAGAGTACCAAACCAGAGGATGAAATTGCTCAGTGTGCTACTACGAACAAGAATGATGTGATGGGAGAAATGATTCGAACACACAGAAGATTATTATCTGAAACACGTGAAACTGATGAAGCTTCTTGTAGTTTCCCATCATCTCGGAGACAAGCAGCAAGTCCTGTTCGACAATGGACTTCAAGAACTGTCACACCTTATCTTTTAGACCCGTCAGAGACATCTGCGAAAGCTTCTTCTATAGGTAATGGAGTAAAGGATAATAGTTTGAAAACGAAGCTCGCAAAGAGTTCGAGGTCGCGTCTTCGACTATTCAAAGGCTAATCCTTTGATCGGACAACCAAGAAAGCGAGAGTTCTAGTTGGAAACACACAAATAACTGAGTTTTTTCATATTCATTTTCTTTGTAAATCGAACGCATTTGTAGATTTTGTATATCGATTACATTCCACGAATTTTGGATCATTCATTGTAATCATTGTGAGCTAAAACGAATCAAATAATTTCTTGATTACGTTCCGTATTATGTTCGTGTGTTGCAGAGAGCGACGTTAATACGATTACGTTTCTAACTTAAGGCCCAAAGAGGGCCAATAATGCTTATTTGGGCCTATTGGGTAATTGTTCTCAAGGTATTTAGTTTCAGGCTCTCATTTATCTAGATGGCTATTCATGTTTAACTTGCTATTTCACATTGTTTTCTCTTTTTATAGAATTTTAAGGCATCATTTTTGTGTACGCTTAAGACATTATATGACATATAGACTCTATAGCCAAAACAAACTCACAAACACAACATGTCGTACCGAGAAGTTGTCACGAACATCCTCGCTCCAAAACCAGCTCTCATACCTAGAACAAAACATAACTTATAGCTCCTACTATGATGAACATGCTTAGAACTTGTAAAATAGCAATCAGGCATCAGAAAACAGAATTGACAAAACATGCTGTTTCACGTTGTTCTCTAGGATGCTTATGTAAGTCATTTTTCCTTAAAAAAACATATGTAATTATAATCCTGAAAGAGACATATTTATCTCCAAGCAATCTTTTGAAATGGACATGCAAGATCCATTGAAGTGGACTTTAATGGAGTTTAGTGCTTTTGTAGTAGTTGAAGTGTTGACTAAGTTGTTTTGTCAGCATTTACAATAGTACCCTCAAAATTTGGATCATTGCTACTTTAAGCCCCATGGTTTTGAGTTAATATTAATGAAGTGGGTTGATTTTCAAAGATCTTGTCAAGATTATGATAAGTTTGGGGACCATTATGTTTTGAGTTGGTTACAAACAAATAGAACAAAATTGCGCACCAAATCCTAAATGTTGGACATTACCAATGCACTTTCATCTAGTGCCTAATTACTTACATATTTTGTAAGTCAAATTTCTTAAATATAATTAAAGTGTAGATCTTTATAATAATTGAGTATCCGTTATGTTGTTTTGAAATTGTCAAAATCTTCATTGATTGACCTTTAACTTTCATCATGCAAGATTCGAATCACTACTCTCAAATATGACAAAATACTAGGTGATCAAATTGGGAACTTTTCATTTTTAGACATTTCCGCATAAATGTTTTATTTTTTATCACTTTTAGCTGTTATGATTAAAATTTCAATAAAGTAAAGTGTATTAGATTATAGATTAACTTATCTATAGTCACATGTCAAAAAACATCTTCTTAGACAAATTTAATGAAAATCAGAAAGATTAAAAAAGAAATAAAATTCTATCAAAAACTCTAGCCATCGTCAAACCTAGCTCTTACATCTAAAAGTCTAACAAGTGTGAATTTTGAGTTCTGTTTGTTGATACTTTTAAATCTTCAAATCTAGAGTTGAGTGTACTTATCCCCATGTACGCTCCATCACTATGACAATCAAATCTTGTCTACAAAAGAAGTTTAACATTCATAAATCATCGATATCTTTTGGGTCAATAGTAAAAACAATTGTAAACATAGTTTAAACATCCACTCCGTGAAAATGACAAATACTTAGGACTTCCAGATAACAAAAAAATCCATAGAAAATAATAGTGCATAACAAAAATATTTTAAAAATTAGTATGGTTATTTATCTATATGTTTAAAAAAAAAAAAAACTCTATAATTAATATTGTTTGGCTAAAGTAATTGAAAAATCAATGGTTTAATATATGGTTTAACATTCATACATGGTTTCTAGTATAATGTGAATGAGAACAAAATCCAAAGAAAATAGTTTGTTGTATTTGTAGAGTCAGTAGACAGGAGACATGTGTTTGAAGACTACCTTTAGACGGAATATGGAGTCTTCATTGGGTAAGAGAGCCACTATGTGGTGTAGACCATGATCTCATAAGGGATATTCAGTGGTTTGATCACTTTACTTATTATGTCTTTTGTTATTAAAGTGTTTTCACAAATCAAATGAAATAAGGACATATGACCAAAAACTACAACAACAAAATATCAATATAAAAATTAACAGGTCTTCAAACTGATCTATCGAAGAACATCATATAAAATTATACACTTCTATATATATTCGCCACTCTAGAGAATAAAGAATGTCACGTCTGATATAATACTTTTGTAATATATAATTTGTATTCTAAGTATATAACTAATAGAGGAAATAATCGAGTGGCACACATGGTCTGTGAATACAGATGCATATGTCATGGAGAATAGGAACTTAGTGACAATTATCTTAGAATAATTAAAGAGAAAATACTCTTAAAAAGATTAGTTAACTGTACCCAACTAAGCAATTAACAATGTCACAATTCTCAGGTGTTGCTTTTTATCAACACTTTATTGTATAAGTTAAGAAGAAGAGATTTTGTGATGTCACATCGTCTCGCACATTCACATATAAATGTCAAAATGTGTTCTATATATAAAATATTGTAAGACTTGCAATCTTCTCTTCATCACCATTGTGTCTTTCTAATGTGCCAATAGAACAAAAGTCAAATGCCATTATCTACCAACATTATTCTTGGCTCATCATATTTGCCAAATGGTCCATCCTTCTACCTAAATTCCTATTAAACTAATACATATTAGGGACATTTTAGATCTATCTTAAGCTTCGTATTAGTCTTTCGGGATTGTATATAATTAACTATATATTATCAATGAATTTTTGGTGGCAGAGGCTCTTCATAGTTAGTATAACTTAAAATCTCAAAATAACATAATGCATTACTCTACGAAAGACAAATTCATTTAAAACCTACACTGATTGGTAATCTAATGATGTGTTTTTGTTAAGCATATTTATTTTTGATGTTTTTACCCGAATTCAATTCTCAGTTGTATTATTCTACGTAACTAAATATAAAATATAGATTATGTATTTATCGGTAATCATAAACTTATAATTCATCATTCAAACATAATCTTTTGATCAAAACTATATGACATATTCGCGTACAACATCAAGAATATTTACGTGTTTCCTCTAATCTTGTAATTAGTCGAATTTTATGACCCATTAATCTGATGATTCATAGATCTTTTAAGCCAATTCGGAAATAAAAACCATAAATGGTTTGAAATTTATGATATTTGTGGTATTTCTGTTAAGTTGAATTACCTGAGATATATAAAAAAAACACAACATATTATAATTTAGCTGTCAATTTTTGAAGTTTTTTTTTTTCTTATAACTATACGTTGAAACTTCGACATAATTCCCGTAACACCATTTGGTAAATATAAATCTCTTTAATGTAACCAAACCATTTGGTAAGTTTCATATTCTATAGATATTAATGTTTACATTTGTTTCTACCTCACTTCTCATAGGACTATTCCACGTGTAGAAAAGTTTCACACATGTTAATTAGAAAGAAATCAAGAATGATGAGTAAAGAATTAAGATATATATATACACACACACAATGTTATTAAGTAAATTGGAAAAAGATTGTTACCTATATTTGGCATACAATTGTATGCTTTAATATAGCATAATTTTTTATACTTATTAATTAATATAAAAAATGGTATCTTATTCTGAACTACGAATACAGAAAATTATTAAAACGTTAGCTACTTAATTAAAACTCTATTCTTCTTTTATTATTGTTAACTTCTTTTTTTTTTGTATTCGGTGGAGATGTAGCATCAATACAAGAATCTTGGCATATATTTTAGTCCTGCTCCTTGGATTATTATATTAGTTTAAATGATAATATTTTAGTTTTGTATAGACTACTGTTTTACACAAAAATATAATTCAATTTTTAAGTTGTACATAGCAATGAAAAAATCTGTATGAGATCAAATCGTAGATCAGTGCATGATGATGATGTTGACACTCGTCAAATGTCGAAATTAATGTACGATTTTGCCCTCGGTAGGAAGCCCATAACGGAGGGTATTTTAGTCAATTAAAAGAAAATTTTCCAAGGATGAAGAAGACATATCTAGGAACTTGTTGCAGTGAAAAGAGATCAAGACCCGAGGTGATGTTGTCGTTGAACACTCTCTCTCTCTCTTAGATGATTTCAATACTTTACAGCCCATCCTAGGGTTTCTTTTTTTGAGGTCAAAACCCTAATTATTTAAACATGTAAACATATTGTTTTTCTTTGAATATTTCGTATCATTTTCTTAGATTTCTTATGGATCAAAAGCTAGATTAACTTCTGAATTTTGGAGCTGCGTGTGCTTGTAGCTTAAACTTGTAAGTAAGTCATCTTTAATCGAGCGAAAGCTAGATACATAATCATATCTTACATGAAATACAAAGAAAATAAATATATTACATTTTTAGAAGATTTTTTATTGCTTTTAGTAAACTTTATTTCATTAGATGCCAACTCATTACAAAGAAAAAGAGAAAATCTTCATAGATTGTACTCGAAGATGTTTCAGGGCAGGTCCACGACTGAATCCTGCAAAACAACATACACAAGCACTCAAATAAGTCTAGTGTCGGACTTATTAATCATATCAATGTTGAACTTGATCTTGAGTTAATCATACAAATGAATTCAATGATTAATGAAGTGTGGAGCTACTGAAAAAAATAGAGATAGGGAGCTCCCTTCAGTCCAAGCATAGAGAAGTGAAGATTCAATTTGTCTCTCGCATCATTCATTCATTTACCAGATTACACAAACTTTTCATTTGGTATGTGGATGAATGAGTCGAGAGTCAATTAAATCTCACATATTACTCCATGAGTGGACCGAAGAAAGCTCTCTTCCCCTACCAACCCAACATCCATAAGTACCATATAAACAATTTTCTATATATATATATACATGTATAAAAATTGATAATACTATATTGTATAAAACCAAAACAGAAAAACAGTGAGTTAGATATTGCCCATGTTTGGGATTTTTGATGCAAAGATCTTCGTCTATGTGTGTGCAATAATTAACTCTTTGATGACCATAGAGTGCTTAGAGGCACCATATGGCTTAATATAAGAAAGAGTTTATGTGAGAAAGGAGAAAAGAGAAGAAAAGAGAAGACAATAGAGCTGCGAGAAGAAGAGATATGTCTAAAGAGAATGAAGGATTAATGGCTTTATATAGCAAAAACAAAGCTAAACATATACCCGCAAAACCCACAATTTTTTATGCCTTTTTTGTTTTCTTTTTTCTTTGTAGCAGTAACAATTCTAAAGTATATATATATATATATATATATATTGTATAAGTGGGTGGTCAATATTTTCTCCAC
>OVAX01002505.1:0-28788 GCA_900406405.1 Lepidium africanum
TTCCATACAATGCAACCTGTTGAATTACGCAAGCCTCACTTGTTCCCCAAGCTACCTCTTCCCTTTAGGTTCTTGTTCTAACTCAACACTGATTAAGTAACTCCACAAAGTATTTTCTGTACCAAAAACATTATCCAAAAAAAAAAGAGTACTTCTCTGTATCAAAATTTGTTTTCTGTTTCTTCAGGGATATACTAGAGACGTATTCTGCTGAAATGCAGAATGTAACTAAGATCTTAACAGCAAAAATGGCGAAAGCCCTAATGATCAAACCAGAGGAAATGACAAAGTTTTTTGATGATGTTGATTCGATCCAGAGTATGAGAATGAATTACTACCCGCCATGTCCACAACCTGATCAAGTTATTGGTTTAACTCCGCATTCTGATTCGGTTGGACTCACCATACTGATGCAAGTGAATGAAGTTGAAGGTCTCCAAATCAAGAAAGATGGGAAATGGGTTCCAGTTACACCTCTCCCTAATGCTTTCATTGTCAATATTGGAGACGTCTTAGAGGTAATAAAACTTACACCAAATGCATATTATGAAAGATCTTTTGTTAATGGTACTAATGATGGAACTTTTTTGATTTAATGTTAGATCATAACGAATGGGACATACAGAAGCATAGAGCATCGAGGAGTTGTGAATTCAGAGAAAGAGAGACTCTCTATTGCAACGTTTCACTTTCCGGGAATGTATAAAGAAGTTGGTCCTGCAAAAAGCCTCGGTGAAAGGCAAAAGGTTGCAAAATTCAAAACACTGACCATAAAAGAGTATATGGATGGCTTATTCTCTCGTCCGCTCGATGGAAAAGGTTATCTCGATGCTCTCAGAATTTAAAAGAAGTAATGTCTTGTGACTCAAGAAACTATGTCATTCTCCTATGTTTATTTGATTTCAAGTAGAGAAGATGCTTCTACGTATTGTCATAGTAAGCTTGTACGTTTTCGTTTTATAACGTTGGTTTTTTTGAATAAGATTTTTAATAACGTTGGCTGTTGCTTAAAGCTTTATCTAATAATAAAAATGATTACATGATCCACAGTTCCACACACTCTTTAATTTATCTTTTAGTATAGAATGTCACATTTATGTGCTCTTTGTGAATGGTATAAGAAAAGGCTTGTGGTCTAGTGCATAGCAATTTAGGAAGCTCTATGTGAATCCTAGGAAAGGAAAATATGTAACAAATGTTTTTAGTCTAACATATATTGGTCCGGTAAATATACGACAACCTAGGTCTTAAGGTATACATTTGCATATTCGATCGGATTCAATTTACGCTTTAAACTTATTGATGTTTTGATTCTACACTTATTTGAATAATGTGAGGTATCAATACAATATCTAAAATCTCAGTCAATATGAATGTTTGGCATATATGGATTGTGGGGTTTGTGCGAATTAACCTTGTTAAAAAGAAAATGAAACCACACGTTATGTCTTATGTAGTTATGTATTAGGGAACTGTCACATGACTCACATCCATTAATCATTATATGTCAAAATTTAAAAAATGAGAAACGAAGATGGATGGTAGTCAGTCATGAACTTATATGTGTAACACAATATAATTGGACTTGACTCTGGGCCGAGATGTAGAAAAATGCTTATGTTTGGGCTTATGTGTATTATGACTTTTACTCGTACCACACATTTTATATTGTACCAATGAAATTTCGGACTGACTGGTATTTACTTAGTTAACTTAATACAATTCTTCCTCATTTACCGGTCTTCGAATTCGAAACCTCTTAATTAATACGTTCGGGTTCATCAAATCACAAATATTATCTCAAGTCTCAACTAACATATTAATTACCAGTCTACAACTAAATGATCCAACAAACTCAAACTAACTACTTCAGTTTGGTTTTAATCTCACTGAACCGGAATCTAATTTGAACAGTGTGTCCATTACTCTCACTAAACCAGAAAGTTATTTAGTAGGATATTCTAGTGGGATATTCTAATGGGGTAAAAATATCAAATTCATCATCTCAAAAATATTACAATTAGACAAACTATTCGTATGAATTGGCAAGTGAGAATATATATTTGACCAACATAGAGCATTAATACCCTATTAAAATCATGAGTATTCAAACTTAAAATCAATTAATACTCTATGTTGGTCAAAAATGAAATAATTTGAGAGAAGAGATGATTTCGAACCGAATGCCCAGGCTTCAACTACTGGAAATAACTCTTATCGTAAATAAATAGTTTTTGTGAGAAAATATAGATTGGACCAACATGAAGCATTGATACCACATTAAAATCATAAGTTTCCAAACTTAAAATCAATTAATATGAGTGGAATGACCTGTAAATTTTATACATTATTTGATAAATTTGAAATATTCTAATAAGGTCATCTTTTGATTCAGAATGATAATCCATAAAATTTGTATGTGTTTTACATCGAAGAAATTATTCAAAAGATTCACAAATCACTCAATTCTCACATTTCTTTTGTTTGTTTTCTTTCCCCTCAAATATAAAAATAAATAATATAAAATAAAACCTCAATTAATAGCATCACACCTTCGCCGGATCTCTCCTCGTCGACCTGTCTGAACACCATAGAGACTCAACTTCTGCATAGCTCTAGCAAAATCTTTGAAGAACTGATCCTGATCTCTAGCATAAAGATCAACAAATTTTCGGGTTCTCGGATCAGAATGTAACCCATGATCCGATTCAAGTAACCCAAGACCCTTTTGAATATTCTGATAATACACATTATCAAACTTATTTGGAGTCATAATATCATTAAACACAGAAATAGTCGGATCTTTAGGGTAATTAGAACAAGCTTTTTTCAAAGCTTGAGCAAATCTCGGGTTGTACCCGGTATTATTTAACCCGACCCGGTTTATAAACTCTTTACAATGTGAAAACCCGATTGAATGAGCTCCACTAAGAGCAATCATTTCTTGAATAGTAAAACCTCTAGATTCAAACTGATGAATGAGTTTATCCATTGGTGATGAAGGAAGAGGAAGAAGATTGTTTACAAGAGATGATTTAGAGATTCGTGAATCTCTACGACCAAGGAAAACGTCGTAGTAAGGACCACCGACGGTGATTAAAAGGTCACGAGTTGCGACGGAGATGATGTCGGAACAAGAGACTGTGTTAGGACAAGCTAGTTCGAGTGCGGTTTTGGCTCTAACTATGACGTCAAAGCCATCTCCAGGAAGTGATAGATTGATTGATGAGTCACGTTCTGCTGTGTTGAAAGCTGTGGAGGAGATTAAGACGGAGGCGTCGCAGCCGTTAGGGAAACAGTCGTGGAAGAAGAGACGGATTACGGCGGCTGCGGTCGTTGGTGTAGTGATTTGTTTGTTTGAGATTGTGTCTCTCATTATGTCGAGGAATCTTGGACATGATTTTGAGTAGAAGTCTGTGGTTAGACGAGATTGAGTTGTGAAGAACAGGAGGAAGAGGAAGAAGAGAGATTTTGGAGGAGACATTGTTGAAGGAGAAGAGAGAAAGAGAGAAGAGAGAGTGAGTGAGAGGGTAGGGATTTGGGATTATAATGGAAAGAATAAGAAGGAGAGTGAAGTTCACGCGCCGACGTACGGTCCACTAATCACGGGGAAGTGTGTAAAGTCAAATCTTGGGGTGGAAGTGGAGGTAGGCTCCGGTTCACTTGCGGAGGGTAACTTTAATTGTATGCCATATAATTACAAATGTAGTTATGGTATTTTGTTTTTCAATTATTGACAAAAATCTATTTAATTAGAGCAGAAATGTGGATTTCTCTGTACTACATTAATAATAGATTTTAGAGGTAAATTTTAGATTATATATCACATATTATCGATCCAATTATTAATAAAAGAAAATGACTTGAGGGTAACTTTAATTGTATTCTATCCCGTATAATTACAATTTTAGTTATATTAACAATTGGACATTTAACTGGAGTGAAATTATTCTTATAAAAAAATGGATATAAATGATTTATAATATTTTTAAATTAAAGTAGAAATTTTCTCTACAGCCAAAGATGAATCATAATTTTTTCGGGTCTAATTTGAAAAACTAGGAAAAAACACTAAAAAGCTACGAAACAATCACAAAAACTGTTTTTGCATTGCTATTTAGATACTTTTTGTGATTTTTTCATGAATTTCAGTATTTTTTAGTGGTTTTTCCAACCTAGTCATGAAGAATTCATAACTGTGTGACTCATGTAGAAAAATTTATATTACAATTCGTTATTGCTCTATAAAGATTTATATACAATAAACCACATTTTACAATCATATATACTCCTTCTGTTTTACAATGTTAAATGTAATAAAAAAATATATATCAAAATATTAGATGTTTTTGGTTTTGCTCAGCTTAATTATAATTTTGGCTGACAAAAAATAAATAAATTCTAAATTGATACTTATTGTGAAACGAAAGGAGTATAATTTTGGTTGACAAAACATAAAAAATAAATAAATTCTAGCAAAAGCTAAAGACATTAAAATTATTTCGGAAAGGAAGTTAAAAACATGAAGTTACTAATTTATATAGTGATAATAATTACAAATATGATATGCTAATGCATGTGTTTTTGGTCAATTATTCGTCTAGATAAATTAAATTATTAGCGAAAAAAAATGGAGAAACAGAGAAAATTGACGGACATTACGTAGTTCACATGCAGCTAATACTCTTTGAAGTATGTGTTGTTCTTCTCTCGTCCACGCGGAGATAACAGAGAAGCAACCTTCTTAAGTCTTCTAGGATTTTTTGTTTTTGTTAGATTAATTATATTTTACGTGGCGAAAAAAATCGATAAAACAGCTAAATATGATGTTCCTTCGGCGACATCCTATAAAACAAAACACCTAAATATGATATTTTCAAAAAAAGTGAGAATGAGCTAAATATGATATTGATGGATTTATTTTTTGATAAAAGACATTGATAGAATTATTGTTTAATTTTAATTTACAAGTGTCGAAAATGTTTTTGAAAAATCAATGTTTTACGTTTGTGTATAATTATTGTTTTAGATCATCACGTATAAATTAAAATAAAACTCAAAACTCAGACCAAAAAGAAAATAAAACTAGAAACTTAGAAGCAGCAACATTTAAATAAAATAAAATATAGACTGCTATCTTTAGTTTATGAATTATTTTGACAAAATCGAAAATAAATATTTTACTTTTTAACCAGTGGTTAATTATTACCGTGAATTATTTTAGTGCAAACACATTTTTGGTCAGTCATATATGATTTTAGTGATAAATTTTATGAATATCAAGTGTTAGTCTAAATTCATGCTCTAAAATCTTTTTCTAATCTTTTATATGTGGCAGGAAGGAATTGAGCTTCTGATAATAGAGTTATTAATGGAATTATCAAACCCACTAGACTGAGTTTGGTCGTTTGGATGTTTCATGTTATTAAAAAATGTCTCACTTAGTACTAATAAAGTGGTATTAATTGTATGTCAAAATTTATCAAGTGGGTGTTATTTGGTCGATCCTAATAAATTTTAGAAGACACGCATTTACTCGTATTTAGTGTTTCCAATAAAAATTTCAGAACTATTATGAGTTTGGTTGGTAACATAACAACTCACTTAAGATAAAAATATTTTCCAATTCAAAATTATTTGGTACTTATATTGTAAAGAATGAAAACGTATTAATTTTGCCTGCAGTGCAGTGAACTCTAAATATTTGACATTATTATATAAATTGTACTATTAATTGAAATAAAAAAATATGATTACTTTACCTAAGCAGAAAATGATAACGGAATGGTCCCCTAAATCTGTATGAAATCTGTAATGGCAGTCCAAATATCTATGTTATGACTCTATTTAATAATCACCGCATTAAAATTAATTCTTTTGAAAAATTATAAAATTATTTGTGATTCTGTAATTGAATAATGTCGGTGCTGATTTATAATAAATAGGCGTCTTGGGGTTGGCTAACGATTGTTATTTTGTGTTTGTAATATTAATATCTAATAAAAGAGATGGCAGCAAAATACAACTGGAAACAGTCCAAAAATCTCTAAATGATTACGACAATGAGAAAATCCAAATATGTTTCTGTCTTTTTTTTTGTTTTCTATTTAAATGAAAGAGTATCAAATTTTTTATTAGATGATGTTTTAGAAAAAAAATTTGTTTTTTTAGTTGATGTTTTATGATATCTATGCAAAATTTATTGTGATTTTGATATATTTGACTCTTTAAATTCTGCAGATTGATTTGTAATTGGTTAAACTATTTTGGAATTTGTGATAAACTATATTTTGTTTATAAAAAATAAATAATTAATGATTTTTAATATGTGTAAAAAGCATAAAACTTCAACTATAAAAAACAGAGAATAGTAATTAAAAATTTAGAAAATACATATTTGAAATCCTATTTAATTGATTAGGCTACATAAAAAAATAATTTGTGTTAAGATAATTACATACCAACCACGTTTGTTTCTTCCCTGCATATTGTACACAAATCACCCGAGTTTAAGGGTTTTTTCTGTAAAAAAAATTATGATATTTATTTTGTTGAATCTCTTGAATGAACTTATCATCCAAAGATACATCTTCTTCTTAAATATCACATAAACTTTAGCTTCATCTTTGGTTACATCTTGTTAGTCTAAAGGACAATTCTTTAACTGTGAAGTGACATTTCTTTTTTATTGTTGAACATCAATTGCTTATCCAATAGAGTTATAAATACTTGCATAAATTAGAAAGGTAAATAGCAAAAAGGGGCCATACATTAAAAAATCACTCCTAGAACTTTCATGATATCCTCAATAACATTGGTACAACACGGCGTTTTAGATTAGATGTTCTATATGAATCATCAAATAATACCTCCAAAAGTTTGTTTTTTTTTTCTGGAATGAGATTTGTTTCACTTTTTGTTGCACTATTGAGAACTTGTTTTTAAAAAGAATTTCTTAGATGTCAACAGTCATTCTCCATCAACTTTGCCAGTTTTGGAAAAAGTGTGGTATTTATTTCTTCTCGGATTAGAAGACTATATCTTCATCTGTGAGGTATTCTCATTCACTATATAAAATTTTGTTATTTACATTAGATGTGTTGTTTTTTGTGGTGACTTAGTTCTTTCTGTTTGATGTAATATTTTATTTGATCTAATCTTTAATCGTTTTTTTTTAATCATTTATGTGTTTTGTATTATTTTTTGGAAATATTTTTGTTCTCGGGCTTTTGTATTACTTAGATGTATTCCATCCTCGGTAGCTAGTTAATATATTTCCAGTGTAAAAAATCTTTAGAGAATACAGAATGATCGGTAGAAATTATGTTATAGAGTTAGAAGAGTATAGGCAAACTCATTTGATAACATTGTAGGTAACATATATATTACAAATTTTAAGTAAAGAGAAATGATGGTGGAATATGAATTATTGTATACTTTGTTGGATATTAAAAACCTGAAGAATATAAATTCTAAATTTAATATATTATAAAGTAAACAGTAAAATAAATATTTTGAAATTTGTTAGAGTTTTACCTAATCTAAAATATGTATTCTACTATTAGTGGAATATAGAAATGGCATAATACAAAATTTCTTCAATTAGTTTTCCACAGATTGAATGAAATTATTTTTACTAATGTAGAAATGCCATGCAGAATCTATGGAAAAATTCATAGAAGTTCACAAATCGCAACAGATGAATTTTCCGGTCCAAAAATTCGGAATGACACAATCGTTCACCCTTGTCGGATTATTTTCATTTGTAAGTAGGCAACAAGTCTCCATAAGTTCCAGCTAAAAGGTTCAACAAGATAATTGGTGGTCCCAAATTTTATTCACTATTACATAGAGGGCAAGATGGACATGAGGGAAGTCACCAATTCATGAGCCCATTTCTAGTAGGGGCAATCCAACCACCAGACTATATTCCTCCAAGGTACAATCATTTTATGATGTTTACTTTTGTTGAGTATCAAAATTTCTTCTTTTCATCTGGCCACCACTCATAGTGATATCTTACAGTCCAGTTAAACTTAATGTGCTTGAGAAAGAGTAAAGACCAACTGTCATAAATTACGTCAATGGTCTGCAAGAGAGGAAGAGTAATATTCCCATTAAGTGATAGTTATGTTGGTTCACATAGGTTTGTACTTTGAGTCTCATTATGTCGTTTTTTCTTTATTTTTTTGGGCTCTAATATACAATACTTCCTAGGCCCTGGACCAGCAGATGCTAACATCTAATAACATAATGTAAACATCCCTTATTTTTGTCATTTTTAATTAAGAAACATGTAATCCTAGAACTCACAATTCTAACTCTAGATTTCACTAAATTTCTCATTTCTATCAAATAAGTACTTTGTTCTCCATTTCCTTCTTCAAAGTTTCACCAAGACAAACAACATAGAATTCCGATCTATTACGGTGAGTTCCTCGTCCCATTCATTATATTCACAAATGCTATGTAAATCAAATTACAAGGTTAGAAGAAGCTCATTGTGCTCACAGCTCTTCTTTTCCTTTTTGTTAATTTTGGTGATCCATATAATTACCACCCGATTAATTCAGGATCCATTAACCTGTCAAGAATTGCTAGACATATAAATTAGTAGGCCAAAACCCAAAGTCTATTTGGCCAGAAAGTGGTACTTAATATTTCTAGGGAGTGTCCAACCTAAAACATCTGCGAGTTTATGCCATGAGGTCCCAGTTTTATTACCACTAGCCTACCACCACCTGATTTATAGCTCGGTTTTGAGATATGTTACACGTTAAAACAGACAATTATAACAACTCTTAACTACATATTTGAACTAATATGTGGACAAGTAAATACAAACATCTGGGTCTAATACAAAAATCAGTTTAAAATAAGGTTGTTTGTATTTTATAATATAGTAATATAGAAAAACCTTAAAATATTGTTGACTATATATAATCCACAATTTCTTGTATTTTGAAATTAACAATTTCTGTAAATCACTCTTATTACATAACATTTACGAAGAGTGTTGATTTTCAAGAGTTATACCAAAATCATATAACAAATTCGTTTCATTCATTTTATCTGAAACTGGACATTATAAGTTCTTGACAAATTATGTATAAAACCCACATATAAGAAAGGGAAAAGAATAAAAAAACAAACAAAAAAATAGAGAATATAAACGGTTTTTGTTTTCTCCTTCTCTGTCTTGCTTTAGTGTGAGTCTAGCTGATTTGTTCTCCGATCAAATCCAACCCTACAACCAAGAAAGACAGTCCCTGGAACAACAAAAAGTAGAAGTGAAGACCGTGCGCCGATAAAAAGCTTCTTGCAGCCGCGGTTAGCAGCAAAAACGCAAGCCCAAGCTCTTTCTTGAACACCATGTTCGTCTTCTTCTTGTTTTTTGGCCTTAATAATCCTCCAAATGGCTTCTTCACAGTTTCTTGCACCGTAAGGTTGGATTCTTGCTCCTTGAGTTTGCTCAGAAGCTCCAAACCAGACTCCGAATTTCTTCTATGCAACTTCTCTTCCTTTTCAGCAAAGGCTAGTAAGTCAGATTCTGATGATCTTCCGGTTTTCTTTGTCACGACCCATTCATAAGCTGATCCAAACTGGAACAGCCCAGAGATCATAGCATTGAACTTGGTTATAGACATTGTGTTTTCGAAAAGGAGGTAAGGAACTAAGAAAGGGAAAGATTTCGGCGATGGAAGAATGTTGAGAAGCGAAATGAAGATAGGAACATAACAGATGATCCACAAGGGAAGCTCAGCTTCAGGTATGAACATTGTCAATGGAAGTATGATGCAGAAGAGTGTGAATGAGTAAAAAGGTAGAATAAGCTTCCTCAGCAGAAAAAACAGAAAGATCAAATTCGCCTTTTTCCCAACCGATATCTACACAATCCAAAAACATAACAATTACGCAAATGTAATGATGTTTTAAACCGGTTTAAACTAATGTATTATGGATACTGAATTTTACCTTAGATTTTATGATTGCAGGAAGACATAACCGGAAAAGCTGCATTGGACCGGAATGCCATCGATGTTGTTGCTTTTTGTAAGCTTCATAAGATTCAGGCAACTCACAAGTAACTTCAACATCATTGAGGTAAATGAATTTCCAACCATTAAGATGTGCTCTAACTGCAATATCCATATCTTCAACAGTTGTTCTCTCAAGCCAACCACCTGATTCTTCTAAGGCCTTAATCCTCCAAACTCCTGCGGTTCCATTGAAACCAAAGAAGTTGAGAAATACTCCATTCACTTGTTGTTCTACTTCGAAGTGAAAGCATAAGTTTATGTTTTGTAGTCTTGTGAGAAGATTCTCGTCTTTGTTTACAAATGACCACCTTGCTTGGACTAATCCTAACTCTGGATTGCCCTGCAAACAAAACAACATTAATCAATTTCTTTTTAACTAAACCTTCAAATTTTTAACAAAGTTATAGTCTCGATTGTTTCAAACAAATTGTGTTTGTTTATGCATTTAATATGTAGAAGACCAGTAAAATATACTTCACATTTTAATAATGTAAGTTCTTGATAGACAAAGACCTATCTTTTAAGTAAGTAGTCCACTCTATTGGACTCCAACAACCCACATGAAAAGTGGATAGGCTTTAATATAAATATTTAAAATATATATATATATTAATTTGAAATTAATAGAATAAGAATAATAATATATATGTATAATGATTTAACAACTTGTTTGTAATGATGCTATAATTTCACATTAATAAAGTTATATTTAGCCAGAAAATATATATATATATATAAAATAATTTAAATGTTTACAAAAATAATGATTAAATACTAGTAAAATCTTCAAAAAATAAAAGAATATGTAGACGTAGAAAACAAAGGAATAGTTGAAAGTCTATTTCAAACAGAATCTAGATTAGCTTAACTACTTTGAATCTGAAGACTTGTTGTTAGGAAATCAACAAGCAAAGATTTAAGTTTTCGTAATTTTATATTTGTCGGTTTCTTCAATTTCATTAAACAACAACTTGTAATTTCTTAACAAAAAACCCCAAAAAAATTATTAGATTTCCTAAAAAAATATGTTAATTTGTCGGTTACTTAGAACACGACCCACCGAAAAAGCATAGAATAATAAAAAAAATTGACAACTGTCGGTGGCAGAGAAAAAAAAAAGGAAAAGCAATCTTTTTCACTGAATTTCTCTGAAACATCAAAAAGTTTTCCTTTTAAAGTTATGGTAAATAGATTTATATTCTTACCTTAAAATGAGGAACAGTCTTCTTAAGGAAATCAGGGTTTGGTGTGAAATCTGCATCGAAGATTGTAACAAATTCGTAATCCTTAACGTAAGCACAAGTCATTGCTGATTTTAGATTCCCAGCTTTGTAACCAGTTCTGATCAATCGATGTCTGTAAATTATATTTACTCCTTTTTCAGCCCAAGCTGATACTTCTTCTTTGATCAAAAGCTGTACATTTGGATCATCTGAATCGTCTAGAACTTGAATTAAGATCCTATCCTTTGGCCAATCTAGCTGTGAAGCTGCTCCTATTGATTGTTCATACACCTAACAATTACAAAACAAAGTCAAAACAGAGTAAACACTACATATTTCTTCACAATAACAAACATTTCGTCATAATACAAAGGAATTTGTTACAAAATTGTGACTATTTGTAAATTGTTACGAAGTGCATAATGATAACAAAAACATCAAAAATAAATCTAGTAACAATTTTGTCACCGATTATATAAAAAACATCTAAAACAGAGCAAAACAGTGTTTGAAGTTTTACCTCTCTTTCGTTACACATTGGGATCTGAACAAGGACCATTGGGAAATTCGAAGCTTCTTCCAAATCGAGAGAATTGTCGTTGAGCTTTGGTTCGATTTTTTTGAATTTGATCCAGAAGCAACCAAGACAGAGAACTAACCGATCAAGCGACTGGATTAAGAAGAGAACAGTGCAGAATTTGGAGAGACTGATGACAAGAGGAGCAACATAATCGGATCGAAACGAAAGCCAGGCCAAATAAGACCATTCAACAAGACCATAAACCTCCCAAGATGGTCGATTAATGAGATCGAGATTCCATTTTTTATAATGTGCAATGATTTCTATAGACAAAGCAATAATGGAGATAACAAGACAAGCTTTGATGAATCTGTACATCTGTTTTCCTCTGCTTTTGGGATCTTCTTCTTCGTTTTTGGCAGAGAAAGCGATTCGTTTTTTGATTGAAGAGACAAGCCATGAGAGACAAGAGATAAGTCTATGAGCTTTGAGGAAGATGAACCATGAGAATTGTTTTGGACTGATTGATTTTCTTTTGTCTGGGAATGAAGATGGGTTTGAGTTTTTGATCTCTAGTAAAGAGAAGTTGTCTGGCTTCTCCATTTTCACAGCTACTGAATTTGGAGCCATGAGAGAAAGAGAGAGGAAAAAGAGGAAATTCAAGTATTGAGACTATGAAATGTTTTTCATTATAAAGATGAAGCAGAGAAATGAAGAGAAAAGGATTTTGGGGGCTTCACTGTTTCATTAATGTTTCCACAAAAACTGGATCGTTTGTTTGGTTTTGACAGACAAAACAGGGATTAGATCAGAGTCTGAGATACGATGGTGCAGCTATGTAACTGAAACTTGTGACTCTGAGAGAGAGAAGAGAGAAATAAAGTGACGAGAGAGAAAGAGAGCGAGGATCATGTGCTGAAGTGAACAACTAGTAAATAAAGAGGAGAGAAGAAGAAGAAAGAAGAAGAAAGTCTTTTCTTTGAATTTTCCTTTTGTTTTTCTAAAAATTGTTGGAATTTTTATTTATTTGTTTTGCTTGAAAAGTCCAATTTTTTGTTAGTTAATAAATTTCTTTTTTTTTGTTAAAGGGTTTAAGAAAAATGATTTCTTAATTTATGGAATATTTTTTTTAGTAGCTACACATATAGTTTTTATTTTTGTAAGAATATACTATAACATAAAAAACAAATAATTTAATCGTAGCATATATTTTAGATGTGGAATGGACCCTATGGTTGTTCCTCTTCCTTTTTTTTCCCAATTTCTTTTTAATTATTTAAATTCATATGTTGTTAAATAGTTTCTCAAAAATATAATATTTTTATACAAATAATACAACTACAGTAGAAATGTTTTTGGTGAAATAGTTAAATGTCTAATTCTACAATATTTCCGAAATTTGATTAGAGTTTAAAGGTTTTGATAAATGTTTATTGATCTAATTATTGGAAAAAAAATATAACCACCATTTTGGCAACTTTTTACCAACCTTCTAAATAAATAAGTAAAAGTTGATATATTAGTAACCCATTATTTTGACCAAAATCATAATTTCTGGATTAATTGAAAGTTACTTTGTAAAGCAAAGCCGCGTCTAGTGATTTGATTACGTAGGAAAGAAATTGTTGTTTATGGAAATTTTTAGATACCTTAAAAATGGAAATAATTCACTAAAAATAAAGTTAATAGATCCTACACGATATGTCAAATCATAAAACTGTGTGTATACATGCATGTATGTGTGAATTCAAGAAAAATAAATAAATACAAAAAACTCAAAGAAAGTAAGATGATTCCAAGAAAAAGCCAAGAATAAACTCGTATGATTGGTAAGGAATTGGAGGATGACAACTTGGTCCAGCGAAGAAGAAAGATATAAATTGAAATGTAATTAGATTAACTTTAATTAAATGATTATATTACTTTAATTTAAAGTAAAACTAATTTTAGAAGTGGACTAAGTTGTCGCTTCACTGTCTTCTAACTTTCTATTTGATCCCGATTCAAAAGTGTTAGATGAATTATCCACTTACTATTTATTTATGAGATAATTACAGATAAAAACACTAAAAATTTTGCATATTATGAGAATATGTAGTATACTTACGGAAAGCGGTACTATTATTTGTGTGAAAAATCAGTTTTATCCTGTTAGGTTGTGGACGTTTTGTTTTTCCATTTTAATTTTTTTTTTTGTTTTCTTTTCGCACATGTGATACGAATAGTTTTAGCTAAATTCATAAAAAATTTACTGTTTTGAAAAATTTTGGCCATGATTTTTTGAAGATTTCGGTTATATCCGAATAGTGGATATGCATAATCGCGGGAAAACAGAGTTGGCCCCAGTTAAGGCTGATTCCGTTTATGTTAGAAATAACAATTTGGAGAGGCAGAAATCAACAAATCTCGATGGTCTCTTGACAAAAGGCAAATGTCGAGGGCTTAAGAGGGAGGCATCAGATATGGGAAAAGAAGTTGAAAAAAAAATTATGGGTTGTTGCATGTCGGAGCTGACCAGTCCGTACAATCGTTCAAGTTGGTCTGCTCGAAAGGGAAGGTCTATGATGGTGATGATGGAATCGGGGCTCGTATGGAGTATAAATTTATTTTATTTTTAGTTAATTTCTTTAACCTCAATTGCACGCTGTCTAAGTTGTTGGTTCTTCGCTTTGTTGTTTGTTATTCGATCTGATATTTGCATTTATAATATTTTGTCTCCATTTTTCTGCACTATGAAAACTACAAAACTTCTAATCTGGATTTATCTTCTAGTTCCTTATACCTTGATTTAAAATCTGTATCTTTGATTATTTGCATGTTATTTCTTTTCCCTTTCTAGTTCTATTAAATGAAGTCAATGTCTAAGTCATTGTTACATTTCTTTAAATATATGTTCTACATTTCTATTCGTCCTCTCGATTTCTTTTTTCACGTCACCATTTATTGTTTGCTTATGCAAAATTTCTTCTATAATTAATTCATGTTTATTTTTATGCTTTTCCTCAATTTTTTTTTTGTGAAATTCTTGATATTAGTCATCTGTGTTCTTATGTGATGTCGTTTCCAATTGTTTGTTCTGCGAGCCTTACGAGGTACATAGGTTTTCACGGTTTTTTATTTCATATCATTTACCTGAGAATGTAAAGATTGCTTCAGAGTTTGTTCATGCTTTTACTTATTTTTCGTACTTGTATTCATCTCTTATAAGATACTTGGCTCTTCTCTTTATGTTATTGTTATGTTGCTTACCTTGTAATTGTTCATTCTGAAATGTTTGGTCTTATCTTTATGATTAGTTGATTTCTTATTGTCTCACTCTCATTGTTACATTTCTTTATTAGTGGTCTTGTGGCATTTGTTGGGGTATGCATTTCTATCATTGCTCTGTATTGTTTTGTTGTGTTTACAATCTGGCATTTGCTCATCCGACAATTTTTCTGTTATAATTTCATGTTTATATTTCTCCTTCGCCTGAGATTTTGGTTGTTAAATCGTCTTAGTCATATATGTTCTTATATCATCTTGTTTCCAACTGTATCTTCTTCGACTCTATAAGGTATAAATTCTTACCTTTATAATTCGTCTTTGTACCTGTATCGCCTGTCTGTTTTGTTCTCATAAACCAGTTTGCCTTTTTATGTGTTACTTGGATTTGTAGTAATTCTTGTTTTTAGCAATGTTTACTGTAATCTTTTTGATATATTAAGTTGTAATTTATTTATTTCCAAATTCAGCTCTCATTGTTTCACATTTTGTATTTGTAACTCATTGTAATGGTTTTATTTTGTTTTTGTCGTTAACATGTTAATGTAAACGACAATTACGAGTTTATTCATGCTTTGATTTATTTTTCCTACTTGTATTCATATGTTATAACATGTTTCCTTCTTGGATTTGTGTTATTGGTATGTTGCTTACTTTAGTACTATTGTTTCCACAATGTTTCTGTTATTTTTATGATTTGTGGATTTCTCATGTCTTCTTAATTATCATTAAGTGATCATTATTTTGGATTCTTTTTTTATAACTTCTTGTTATTGTTATCATTGTCTTATTGTTGTGTTTTATATATCACGACCAAGATTCATCAAGAGTTTCTTGCTCGCTTGCTTAATTTGTCCATTCATATGTCATTACTTTCCCTTAACTTGTGTCTTTCTTTCTTTTACGTTGTTGTCTTCATTATTTCATCTGTCCTTCCTGCATCTTACTTTTTTTTTGTTTTATTTTCCAGACACTGCTTTAATTCTTCCACATACATGCCTTTCTCAATCTTTGAAACAACAAACTCCCATGTTTGTGAACATAAGCAGTCCCACGCACCAGGTATCACAACGATAACTCTGTCCATAACCTATAGAGATTTCCAGCACATATTAGCTGTTACATTTTTAATCTTATGTATCTTATAGTGATGGATATTTAGAACCATTTTTATTTATGATGGTTTTCTCTTATGTATACAATACGATGGTTTTCAATTAATTTCTCTGAAGTTTGCTACTTTGATGTTTAATATGTTTTGGTTTTTCAAACACAAAATTAGTAATCGTTTGAGTATTTTGCTTTCTTTTGTTCAACGTTAATATACTATTTCGCCTTGTTCTAAATTTTGCAGATACAGGTCTCTCATTTATGTCTTCTCGAAATCCTAATGGTTACCATAGCTGTTTTCAATTGTTTTCAGTTCTTCTCAGGTTTTTATTTTTCCACTCATGTCTTATACGTGTACATACAGTGCTGTGTATGTAACTTCCACATGTAAAATTAGTTGCCATTGTAAGCACATCACGTGTTTCTCTTCTAATCTACTTGCGGGGTAAAAAAATCAAAATTAATGTATAAATTACAATGAAAGTGTTGCAAACCTTTTTTATAAAATTTGTGGGGGACAGTACCTATTTTCATAAAACTCTCTTTATTTATTACCCATTATTCTCACAAGACATTTCAATGTTGTTTTTTTTGTGTGTGTATGCTATGTAAATTTAAAGATTATTTGGAAATAAATGACAACAGTAATATATTTGACGTAATATATACATATATATATATATTAAATATATGTTTTTTTCTTGGTCGAATTATTATCAGTCTGGTGGTTATTAAATAGGCAACATGGTTTGATTCCTACTCGTTATATTATGGTAGCTTAAAGAAAGAATTTCAGGGATGGATTTTATGTTATGGATCAGACTTAATCGATCTAATTATTGACAAAAAATATATGTTTTTAAAAAAAATGTATTGTATATGTAACACAAAAGTTTAGTTTATTTTTCTCTTTTAATCTAAATATATATTCATGTTATTGAAACTAATGATTATAATATTTGGATATTAAATTATTTTGTATGATGGGTTTCCATGAGAGATGGGTATATGGAGTTTTATATTGTGTATCCTCTGTTAGGTATTCCATACTTATAAACGGGATACTGAAAGGAAGTATTATACCACAAAGAGGTTTACGCTAAGGTGATCTTTTTTCGTCATATTTATTCATCCTGTGCACGGAAGCTCTGATTGCAAAAATAAGACATGCAGAGACGCAAAAGCAATTAACATGGATCTCTATAACAAGAAATAGTTTGGCAGTGTCACATTTGTTATTTGCAGATGATAGCCTTTTTTCTGCAAGGCAAATAGTGAAGAATCAATAACAATTTTATCAGTATTGGAGGAATATGAACGGATTTTCGGACAACAAATACATTTTTCTAAATTCTCTATCCAATTTGGGAAAGATGTTGATTTGCTGCGAAAAAATGAAATCCAAGAAAGGTTAGGTATACACACGTTAGGTGGTATGGGAACATACCTGGGGTTACCAGAAGGGCTAGAAGGCGCAAAATCAAAGGTTTTTGCTTTTGTCAAGAAGAAAATAGAAGCATGAATTAACTCATGATCAGCAAATTTTTTTATCAAAATGTGGCAAGAGGTTCTTATAAAATCAATCTTCACAGCTATTCTCTCCTATGTTATGTCTTGTTATCGACTTCCAAAAGTATTGACGTGAAAGATATCCGCGGCCATAGCAAATATCTGGTGGCATAATTCAGGCTCCACTAAAGGCATAAATTGGGCCATATGGGATATACTCTGCAAACATAAAACAGTAGGATGTCTTGGTTTTAGAGCAATTGAAGAATTTAATTCAACCCTTTTAGCTAAACAATTATGACGGATCTTAATATACCCAAATACTTTACTAGTGAGAATATTTCAAGGTCGATATTTTTTAGGAACTTCTACATTGGAGCCACGTCATCTCTATTCACCCTCTTATGGTTGGCATAGCATTGTTTCTGTATGAGCTTTGGTGATGAAAGGATTAATTAAATTGGTGGGTAATGGTGATACAATTCGGGTATGGAAGGATCCTTGGATTCCAGATAGTTCACCTAGACCGGCTATAGGTCCAACACAGGATATATATCCAGATCTAAGAGTATCAGATTTAATTGATTCTCGAACACGTCTATGGAAGGAAACTTCGGTTAGACAATTATTTTGCCTACATGATGCTATCATTATATTAGGTTTACACATACCCAGAAATCCTCGATCGGATTGGTTGGGTTGGCATTTCACAAAATCAGGATGTTATTCAGTAAGATCGGGTTACTGGGTGGAGTGCAATATCGGTCAGTATTCTCTGATGTCTTACGGACCAAATATCCAGGATATACAATCCCGAATATAGGATGTTAAAGCGCCACAAAAGATCAAACACTTTATGTGGCAAGCGGTTTCAGGTTATCTAGCTGTTAAAACAAATATAGCAAGAAAAAGGATTCAATGTGATCACCATTGTGATAGATGTGGAGCGGAGGAAGAAACAATGAATCATGTGCTTTTCGAATGCCCTGTAGCAATTCAAACATGGGCTTTGTCTAAGATTCCAGCAGGTCCCCATTTCCCAGGACCATCCATATACTTTAATTTAGATCACCTTGTTTCGAGACTCCTACAAAAAGAGGAGATAATGAGCTATCCTTGGATACTTTGGTTTCTATGGAAGAATAGGAATGATAAAAAATTTTCCAATAAAGAGAAAAACCCAAGAGAGATTGTTTTGGATGCTGAGTCTAAAGCATTAGTTTGGAATACGACACACTCAAAAAATAACAAAACCAGTGGAGTCAACTTTATTATTATAAATGAAAATTCAGAGTCTATAATTACACCCATTACCGTAAATCCAGCGTTTACGGGACATAGGTGCATGGTCGATGCCTCATGTAAGGACTCTGACTTGCATTCAGGACTAGGCTGGTATTGTTTCCCTTTTGAGTTTCGAGGTGTGAATATGGGTGCGCAAAGTATTAGACGAAGCCTGTCCCCTTTATATTCGGAGTTCGAAGCACTTCTCTGGGCTATGACTTGTTTATTAGCTCTCTAGATTTTGGAAGTGGAGTTTCTGGTTGATTGCTCAGAATTAGTGAAGATGATTGATGACCCTAAGGCTTGACCATCATTTCTATATATATGGATGACTTCTCAAGGCTTAGGAGTTTTTCCCGTTTGTGTTCCATTGTTTTGATCTCTAGAGCCATCAACCACAAGGTCAATTACCTACCTTGCAGTATCAGATGTTTAGTTAGGAATTATGTTTTTGTGAATGAGGTACATGTTATGTGGAACTCTTTTATTCGTAATTGAATAAAGTTGAAAAAAAAAATTATTTTGTATGATTTTAAATCAATAAAAACATCATGTGTACTTATAAAAAAGGAATGAATATATGAATAAAATGAGCACAAGCTGTGTAACAAAAATTTAGAACAACAAGAGTTTCTAATTTTAAGTACAATAATAACGAAAAATAAAAAGTACACTAATCTGAAAAAGTCAGTAACCGTAACCGGCGGTGAGAGAAGGAGAGCACATGGGTAGTTTCTATTTACGATTATAATATTATTATATATAATGTATATTATAAAATATGTTATATTACATATTAATATAATATTATCTTTTTTTGACGGCAGCTATAATTTGAAATAACGGTGAATAAATGTTGAATAAAACGAGTTTGACTTAAGAAAATAAATATGATTAGTTTTAGACTGTGCAAGACAGCTATTACAAGTTAACAGGCCCCAAGTGTTTACCACTTGCTTGCTTTATTAAACTTAAAACTTATTTGTTAATTACATACACTTTTATGTGTATGAAGCTCCTGTGATTAGGAGTTATATATTGAGCAGATTAGTTGGTCTTAAACGCGCTTCAGCTGTAATATGGTAATTGTTCTTAAGTTTATACATGATCTTCAATTTCTTGTACACATTTGCTTTGACATTTATTTTTTTTATCATCAATTACAAATTATCTAAATTAATATTTTATTCGAACTGAAAATGAATGAAAAAATGGATGTACTCCTCGTAGATTCATCCAAATAAATATGAAAACAAACCAAATAGTAAATATAGTTACTATGCAAATATCATTTAGTCTATTTGCATATAGTAAGTCCACTAAATATATGAATACTTGCATATTTAGCGATCGAGTCTCACTGCATGCATTATGCAGAATTTGGCTAATGAATCGGTCAGTTGTTACCCAATATTAAAAAAAAAAAACTTACTATCATTTATACATTATCAACAAAATTATGGGTTATTTAACATTTATATATTAAAAAAATATATTGGAAAACTTAAAACAATTTACGTGTCGTAATGGAATTTCTCTCCAATTTTGATTAATTTTATTAACAAAAAATATAATAAAAACTAATAAAACTCTGTGATTAAAATTTTCTAAAATAAAAATCACTAAATATTTCGCTTTTCTAAAATGTTGTATGAAATTAAAGTTGACTTTAATGTTTTTTTCCTAATCCACGTCAATCAAATAAAATAGAATATTTTTATTACCTCTCTTATATATTACTAAAATTTCAACGTAAAATAGGTCGAACCAACGTAATTTATAACAACTTTTCATTCATGAATACTTACAATTTTCAAATTTTAGTTTTATTTATTTTTTGGTCAAACCTTTTTTGTTCTTAAGATATGATTTTTAATATACAATACAAGTTTTTCTCAATTTTGTGGTGATGCGTATTCAGTAATGACTCTGATGGCATAGTTCATCATTCCTTGCTGATCCTATTTTTGAAAAAGAAAAAGAAAGGTATGCAACAAAACTTACAAATTAATTTATCTATAGGACATAGACTCATTTATATCTGTTTTAGCACACATTTTACGGAGATTAATCTCTTCGTTTTTTTCAATAGTTACGAGTTATCTTGCTGATGAGGATTCCTCCCACTGAGCATTTATTAGGTTTTAATTTCTTAATTGCTGTGGCCAACAAAAACATTTTGAATAGTTTTGGTGTTCTATGTTATATAATTATTTAATAAAACTACATGTATTTGTCATTAACAAAAGCACATGCTCTTCTATCAGCACAGTCTCACTGAAGTAAGGTCTATCACATGAGAAGGCCAAGTTTGTATCAATCATATATTCATTTTAATATATTTATAGAATTAATAAAATAAATATTTTGCTCAATAATTCATTTAGACAATATATTGAAAGATTGTTCAGATGCAATCGGTGAGGTTTTGGTTTTACTCATTGAATTCTTATTCTACATCGTAAAAACAATGTTATTTATGTTTGATTGGTCAAAATCATTATTAAGACAATATTTTAACTGCTTTAGAAGTCAAATGATCATATTTTATATATTTTTATTCATATATAGTACAAACAATCAAAACATACATATATGAAAAGTCTTGAACATCTCTATGAACTCTATGAAATTACTTATTGTTAAAGGTTTTGTGGGATCCAAAACAAGTGACTTAATGCCAATATTTCCCTTTTTTATCGTAATTGTAGCTTGAATTATAAATTATAAATAACAAGCTAAATGGAATCTTCAGAAAAAATCATTAAGGTAGGTGACTTATTTTGCAAGAATTCATCTTTTGGGTAATATAAATTAACATATTTGGAAAAAAAAAATTATAGAAAGGAAAGTTTTTTTTTCCAACAATGTATATACTCAAAAAAAAATTAGAAAATCAAACTGGAAATCAAGAGTTTATAAAATTACAAAAACTAGAAAGGACTTTGATATTATTATTTTTTTGTCAAAAATTGAATTAACAAGGATCTAATCTATACTGCAAATCCCTTCAAACCCCAAATATTATCAAACAAGAGTTTACATGATTCTTTGGAATCAAACTCTAGTGAAAAAGACTATAGAAGTAGATGTTTGACCAATTTATCTAATATATATCTCTGAATAACTTTGATATTATATGCCAGACCATCAATTTTAAAATCTAAAATTATGTGAGATATTTTTTCTATTATATTTGTATGTCATAATTTCAGAAGTAGAAAACAAAAAGTGAAATTAAAAAAATTGTACAAATGGAGATAAAAGGAAACATATGGGTCATTAAGAATTCATGTAGCTGTATGTGAGTGTGTCCTAGCAACCAAGCAAATGCAAAATCAAGATAATATTGAAGAGATAAGCCAAAGTGAACATGGGACATGTCTTCAACTCTTAAGCCCAATGTTTTTGATTTTTATTTGGCATTGACACATGTGACTTTGTACTATACACATGTGGTATGGCCTCTCTGGCCATGATTCTATAATTATGTGTATATATAAATTTATGTAATATAAAGATTTCGAATCATTTTATTTTATATATTTTTTCGTCTTCTTTGATTATGATAATTGGTCCTATAGATTTCGTAATAAAATCTCTAGCTTCTAATATGCCATATATATCATAATAATTGGATCTGCATTAATGGTTAGCTTTTCTGTATAATTTATGATCTACTTAATCAATGAAGTATATAGTTGATTGAGTAAATTTTATGTTAGAACAAAGATAAATCTTATGTTATATATATCATTGGTCAAACTTAATTGTTATATAAAACAAATAATGATATATGGTATATAATTCAAAGAGAAGTCTTTTTGTAGTAATTTTCAACTAAATTATAATTAGAAAATACCATCATGATCACAAACACAAAATTGCGAACCGACAGTTTTGGTTGCAGTTGCAACCACGAAATTGTCAACTCACAACTAGAATGTTTATTGTTGTTTGTGACGACACATATATAACTACGTCCAAATCAAATTACAGGACCTCCAAAATTATTTGGTCCAAAAAAAGGAAAAATAACTTATATTCATTTACAGAAACAAATGAATGTGAAGTTGTTATTCTAATTTTAGGTTTGTAAACGTGTTGAAATTTTAGGAACTCCTATTAGATTTTATACTATTTTTATGTTTATCTCTCTAATTTATCTAAAATATAAAGTTTTATCATTTCAAACAAATGATTTTTTCAGAAAATATAAAAGTTTTAGGTATTTGGTCTACAAGTTTTTTTAAACTTCTGTATGAGTCGTCAATATTACCACTTTTAATACGTAATTGACTTCACTAATCTAATGTTCTATGAATTCTCATGCATTTTTATCTCACCAAGACAAATGACTATCTAGATTTATAATTCATAACATGTAACTAGGTTTAGTAATTTGAGCTAATGATCAAATATTTGCCTGATACTTTTATTTTGTATACTTGAATTAACCTATAAATTATTTTATATTATTATGATATACTTTGAGTATATATCAACCAACAGTATTCTAGCTAGCAACAGTGAATACTATTAAAACCAAAAGGAAAGCGTGAAATGGATATGCCACATTTAAGATTTAATAAAGAGTTCTGGTCCAATTCTAACCCACAAAATAAATAAAAATGAATACACTTATCTGTTTATATTTTTCAGTTTAATTGTACTTACCAATTATTGAAATTTTCATATTCTCTGGTCTCTCTCTCAGCCCCAAATTTAACAAATTGTATTTTCACTCTTGTTCATTTTCGAAAAGGCTTCAAGAGTGGAAAGTGAAAGTCTTTGTTCTTTAGGTTTGTTTCCTGAAATGTAAACTTATATCAAAGTAAAAATGTGGTACATAAGGTTTAGTAGAGATTTCATAATCATATATATATATATATGTATGTCAATAATTGGATCGACAAAACTTGACTCATATATAATCTAAATACTTTCTCTAAAAAATAATTTTTAATCTATCGAACAGTTGCGCGAAGAAGTAGCACTCTAATACCATAGTCGTTAACTGGATTATCTTAGCCACCATAAAGTTGAAACTTGCACACTTTGAGTAATAAGATATAACTCTTCTTATTGATTGCTTAGAAATGTAACTCAAAAACTAAACAATTCAAAGTCATACTCTTGGTCACAACTCAACCAAAATATTTATAGGCATTAACACAACTTGTTAATTTCCTTTTCTTATTAGAAAATAGTTTCTCTAATTCCTAATTTCTTATTCTTAGTAGGAATAGTTACTTTTATTCCTAAATTATCTTTTCTTATTGGGAATAATTTCTTTTATTCATAATCTTCTAACAATATCTTAGAGAATATCTTAATTTAAGTAATTTTCCTAAATTACTAGAAACATGTTCACCAAGACATTATTGAATACTTTGAAGCTTATCCAACAATCACCCCCTTAAGCTTCAAATCTTCCTTGGACAAATCTTCTTCATTCGAGAATACTACATACATATAGAGAGCTTCATCGGCTTCTTCCGTATCGTCATCTTCTTCCACTTTATGTGCCTTTTGATTCCTATATTTCGATCTGGACATTTATAAGTAAAATGTCACATCTAAAACAAATCACTTTAGACATATTTCTCTTTCCCTTTTGATCCTCTTGATTTGTTCGATTGCTTCCTCGTCCACTTTCACCTTTATCACATCCTTTTCCTTTTGAGCTTGAAGAAACTTGATATGAATCCACATAGATAAGGTTATTCTCTTCATTTTCTTGATTCTCTTCATCAATGATGTTTTCTTCGTATGCTTTGAGTCTACCGATAATATCTTCAAAGCTTGTTGGATTCAAATCGAGAACTTGTTCAAGAGAAGCAATGATTTGAATATACTTTCGTCTTGGTAAACTATTGAGAAACTTATTCACAAGTTTCGATTCTTCAATAGATTTTCCAAGTGAGGCCGATTTTGATGCTAGTTCGGATAACTTTCCCGCAAAGTTATCAATATTATCCGTGTCTTTCATCTTCATTCTTTCAAACTCACTCATTAGTGTTTGAAGTCTTGCTTCTTTAACACGATCTGCACCAAGATATCGAGTCTTAATTGTTGTCCATATTCCTTTTGCTGAATCTTGTTCACCTACTAGCAGAATAAGTTTCTCCATAATAGATTGAAACAACAAACCAATTGCGATATCATTCTTTTCAGAATTAGTTGAACCGTTTTCAACTATTTCTCATACCTTATGTATCTGCAACATCACCTTCATCATCATGGCCCATACTGTATAGTTTGTGGAGTTTAGCATCGGATAATGAATTGAAGACGACATAAGCTCCTTAGATCGAGAATGTTGCGGATTAACATCAAACATGTTAATCTCTCTCCTTTGATTGATTCAACCTTAAGCTCTGATACCAATTAAAGTCGAAACTTGCACACTTTGAATAATAGCAAATAACTCTTCTTATTATTTGCTTAGAAATATAACTCAAAAACTAAACAACTCAAAGTCATACGCTTGGTCACAACTCAACCAAACTATTTATAGGCATTAAAACAACTTGTTAATTTTCTTTTCTTATTAGCAATAGTTCTTTTTATTCCTAAATTTCATTTTCTTATTAGAACTAATTCCTTTTACTCCTAATTTTTTTTTCTTATTAGGAATAGTTCCTTTTATTCATAAATTTCTTTTTCTTATTAGGAATAATTTCTTTTATTCATAATTTTTTAACAGTATCTTAGAGAATATCTTAATCTAAGTAATTTTCCTAAATTACTAGAAACTTGTTTACCAATACATTGTTGAATACTTTGAAGCTTATCCAACACACCAAATTCCGAAGAACTTGGTAGATTTTATAACTATATTATGATGTTGTATTTTAAAAAATTTTATATACTGTATATTTGATATTATCATTATTCTGAATTTATTTGTTTAAACATTAGAAATGAAAGACATCACTTTCTAAAAAATCACTGTTTTTGGAAGAAAAAAAACGAAAGTAAGAAAAAGCTAAAAACGCCAATTGAGAGAAAATTATTACAGGTTTTTGTTCTGATGGTTGTGCTTCCTTTGTCTTTTATATCACCGACTTGGAACAATCATGTTAGGAACATTGATTTGTCAACTTGAAATTGGGAGCTTGTATCTAAGTTTGCAATCTTTTCTTCCACAATACAGTTATTGGTTCTCTTTGATTTGTATCGAATTTGTTCCTTTTCTCTACATATCACATATGATCATGTTTAGTTACGTCCAAAAAGTCTTCTACTTAGATATTTAAAAGTTGTTTCTTATTGTTAATGACGTATCCATGAGAACATACGAGGAACTTGTTTAGTTTTTCCTTTTTACTGTTATGAATATAAGATTCAAATTCATGTGAGGTTGATTTTCATTGTCATAGGGGCGGATCTAGACAAATGATTTAGCGGGGGAAAATATATAAAAAAATAAATATATGGCGACATATTTTGAATTTGACAAAAAATATACACCTAAATTGTAAGAAAAAAAAATATTATTGTGGCAACTGCACCCATAATCATCAATGTAGATCCACCCCTTATAGGAGTGTTGGAGTTGGAGGTGGATTTTACCCTTTTCCACACTCAATAAACAGACTTAATCATGCCAGCTTGTTCAGACTCGAAATAGAAAAGAGTTTAAATCTGAAAGTCTAATCATGGTCCAGGTCCACAAATTTCTTCACCTTCTAGCATTAGATCTTCACCATAGTATAAATGATTATCGACACTTAAACGACTGGCTAGTGTCATCTGATGACCGATCATTGTTCTATATGACATCTAGTCCACATACAACCTTCCTATAAACATATAGAAAGACATTTTTCACCACCAAATCAAGAATAAAAATTAGTGAACCAACATGAAAACTTTCCTATAAATAGAATAAAACATTTATTGTAGAAAAATTCCGGATTTGGCATTCAATAGACATACACTCTAAGCTAGCTAAAAGAATTATTTTGGGGTCACAAATGTATAATTAATATGTTAGGATCATTATTTAAAGGAGTCAAAATTATGTGGTGATATTAGTAATTTCTAATTTGATGAAGGGCTGAATTAGAAATTAATTCTATATAAATAGAAGGTTTTGGTCCCCACAGCAACTTTAACAAGAAATACTGGAAATGTTCTCTGCATCTCATTACCAGAGACATCAAGTTATTCTGGGTTTGCTGTGGAAGAGCCATTACCAAAATCCAGATCATAAATCATGGATCCCAAAGGTACGCTGCTACTTCTGTTCTTATTATTCAGAGACTGGTATGTTTGGTTGGGAAATCATAAAGAATATAGATTAACAATTGGTACCAGAGCACCATGTTCAGTTTCTGTTTGATAATCAAGTTATTTTACATAATAAGTTCGAATTTATTAATTTGGTTAAAATTAAAGTTTAATCTAGATTAAAGAATCCTGGAATCTGTGATTTCATGTTGTTTGCTCTAAATATAAACATGTTTAGATCTTAGATTTAAGCCTAAAGTTTATGAAATTTTCGGATCTAATTGAATTGCTCATAAGGTTATGTTTTTTGAATTTTTTTTTTTGAAAATTTAAGAGAAATTTTTTGGGTAGATTCAAAACTAAGGATGATGTTCAATTGCTTATTCGAAATTTACGTTATTAGTCAATTTTTTGGAGCATTTTTTGGTTATGTTTTTGGCTATGACGACTGAAAATTAGAGAAGAAAATAAGGGTTTTTCGTGGACCCTTAGGTTGAAGACAAGGACAATTTTGTAATTTGCTTAAGACTTAGTTTTAAATAGTTTAGATGAAATTGGCCCATTTTCGTGGCCTAGGTTCAACGAAAGTGGCCCATTTCTGTGGCCCAGGTTCAGGTGGGATTCGAATTCGAACCTGGGTTACATTTTAACATTAGCATGTCTTCAACCATTCTGCCACGGAATTATTCTTGCATATGGAATCCCTAAACTTGTTAATATATGTCTGCACTAGAATAATTATTAAATTTTAAAATCAATAATAATTTTAGTTGTACAAGTTTAATATTTGAATTGGATTAATTGATGCATGATGTTGCCAAAGTAACCTCTCTTGTGGAAATTTTTTCATGAATAATACTAAATGTTATATGTATATGTATTCATGTGAATATTAAATCGACCCAAAGGTAGGTTTATATTTGACCGAATGATATACATATCTGTGATAATAAACATGTGACAATTATTTGGAATTACCATGAGAACAATCAATCGATCCAAAGATAGGTTGTTGTTTATCATTCATTATTGTCAATGTTTGATTATTACAACAAGAGTACCGTTAGCAGTTAATATTACTGTCCAAAGACTTAATGTTAATGTTGCACTTGGTATCTTGAGATGGGTTGTACAATTGTTCATTTTATTATTGTTTTTATTTCAGTATAGTATATTTTACTGTAGTATCTGCAAACTTAGGTTCAATTCCAACACTTAACGGTTCCAACTATAAGGAATGGAAAAGTAAAGTTAAGATTGTGCTTGGGTGTATGGATCTTGACCTTGCATTAAGGATGGAACAACCTACTCCTCCTACGAATGATAGCCTTCCGGAATATAAGGTTGTTTATGCGAAGTGGGAACGTTCTAATCGCATTGGTTTGATGATCATTTTGGACACCATTCCGGAAACCTTTAGAGGTGCTGAGGAGATCAAAGATCTCAAACAGTTCTTTGCTGAGATGGACTTGTGTTTTGCGAGTAGCGATAAAGCATAAATAAGTACGCTTCTGTATCGCTTTAGTACCATGAGGTAACACAGCAAAGGAAACATAAGGGAGTACATTTTGGAAATGTCTAACATTGTTTCAAAGCTTAA
>OVAX01002506.1:9508-28761 GCA_900406405.1 Lepidium africanum
TTTTTTTTTTTTTTTTTTTTTTTGCTTTATTGTGTTTAATGTCATCCCTGAGTTCCATTTCCGACAAGTGTGACAATGTATGTATATCGGAGTTCAAATTAGCATTATCAATTTTCTTTACAAAAAAGCAGGGTAAAAAAATGTTCATGGACCAATATTGGGCTTTGTTATGTGGACATCATGATTTTCATGTAATGCGGCAGGCATGATTTCTTGAGCTTGTTTGTTCCCACACTAACTTTTTTTTTTTTTTTTTTTTTCGGGATGAATTTACATGAAATACTATTATAAAAAAATAATTTTGAGTTAGTGAAGAAATCATGTTACCTGCAGGAGGAAGAGTAACTGGGAAGTACAAATATTAGTTGATTCAAAATTAGCAAACCAACCAACTCACTATATATATATGTATTCTTTCCTTACAAGCTTTCCAAACTTTAAACCATTGGAATACTTTACAACTTATAACAAATATGATTTATATAGTTGTTTTTTTTCGTATTTTTATGGAAAACACTTAATTGGTTTTCTGTTTTGTTTGAAAACCAACAAATTTATGAGGTTTTAACTCAAAGCGAACTAAATTCACAACTAATATAACCATATTTTACACACTATATTCAGAGTGCCTAATGAAGAAAATAAAAGTATTTGTCTAAGGCTCCCAAATAATATATAGATTTTGGGGCCCCTAAATACAGAAAATAGAGTGTAGTACAAGGTTTTTTAGGTCTCTATATAAAATGAGCGACCAATGTTCGAACCATTTTACATAATATTAGAGAATTAGTTATGTTTTATATCAATTATATATATTAAAAAAAGAAGAAATAAATTTCGGTTAGATATTATAAAAGGAAAATTATAAAAAAAAATTATGATTGAAAATGGAAAAAAATAAATTTGAAATCAAAAAAGTATCTTGAGTTTATTAGTAATTGTTCTAGTTCAGATTTTTATAAAAAAAAACATAAAAAATTACCTGAACAGTTGTTAGTTGGTTCTATTTTTTTTATACGTTATGTATATTTATTTAAGTGATAAAATTTATTGAAAAATCTCTAAGAATTATTGTGTTCTTGAATAATTTTTTTAATACATATGCTCATATAATTTTTTATATTGATAAGGCTCAGTCTCGTCTTAGGCTTCCACAGCTCTAGGCACAACACTGACTATATACAATAGGGAGAGTTGTAAAATTGACCCATCTTTTTGGGTCAAATGCAAAACTAACCTCCCTTTTTTGTTTTTTTTCCCATTTACCCTTTATTTTCTCTTATTTTCGGTTTTGTCATTAATATATTTTTTTAAAAACCATAAAAAACATAAAAAAAACAAAAATGCTAAACAAATCGTAACTATTTACAAAATTGTCATCTTCTTCAATTCTTCACCCACCATTACCAACCAAAATTGAAGCTCTAAATGCAGCATCACCAACCAATTTGGACCTCATTATGCTCTATCCCCATCTCTAACCTCACAATCTCTCATTCTATCTTCAATTTCATGTAAAATACTCACCAATTTTCGTTTGGTATTTATTAAGAATCTAAATCTTGCATTTTCGGTGCTAATTGAAGCTAAGAATAACGATTTAAAGCTTAGGAAGACTTTCTGGGCAATCAAAAAAGGTAAAGATGATCTTAAATAAAATCTAGCTAAGTTCTTGAAGATTTTTGGAAATTTACAGAGCAGATTTCCCTTGAAGTCTGTAGGTTAAAGTAGACTTCAAAAGAAGTCTACTAGTCAACATAAATGTTAGTTTTGCAGTTGACCAAGTTTCTGGGTTCGAAGAGTAGACTTTGTGTGAAGTCTGCACATTTTTTTTTGAACACAAAAAAATAAAAATCGCAAACTTCATGTGGAGTCTGGGAAAGTTGGGTTAGTTTTGCAATTGACCAACAGTTTGACTTGTTTAGGAGACTTCTATTGATGTGTGCGAAAATATTTCACCTGTATACTTCAATAGTAGACTTTTTTAGATGTCTACTTTTTGTTAAGGGGGTTAGTTTTGCAATTAACCAAAAATAGCAAATTTTGACCAAAAACTCTCAAACTTCACCCGAATAGTAGACTTCAGAGGTAGACTTCAAGGGAAGTCTGCGAACCTCGCAGACTTCATTTGAAGTCTACTATTTAAAATTAAAATGTTAATTATTTACTTAAATAAAGTAGACTTTTACTGAAGTCTCCGCTACTTTTCGAGTATACTACAATTGAAGTCTACTATTGTCGCAGACTTCATATGGAGACTTCACTTACCCGTATTTTCCCGAGTAGACTTCACTGGAAGTTTACAAAAACATGTACTTTTCTGGGGAAATAACGCAGACTTCACTAGAAGTGTACTATATACGCGCAAACTTCATATTGAAGTCTGCTTGAAAAGTCAACATCTGGTCAATTGCAAAACTAACCCCCTTTTTTGGAGACTTCATTTTGAAGTCTATGCCAAAAAGTCAACTCTCCCCCAAGGGTAATTCTAGAAAGCCTCCAGATCCATGACCAATTGTGCCAGTTGAAGTCGGACAGGCTTATCAGCCTTTTTAGCGTCAATAAAGGTTGCAAGTAATGAGAGGTAACCTAGCCTTAGAAGATCTTCACGAGACCATTTTGCATAGTTTTCACAAGCTTTCAACAGATCCGTATAACTTGGTCCCACGTTCAGGTCCGATTCGAGCAGAGCCCAAAATCGTTCCATATCCTCAATAACCTCGACCACAGGAACTACTACGTTCTGGACGTAATCACAGTTCAGCCCGATGATGAACTGAAACTCATTAAGTAAGAATCTTATTGGATTCACACCAATAAGACTCCATATCTCATAGCTCCTACTGCACTGCAGCTGAAAATAAAGTATGTAGTGGACCAGCCTAGATGCCCAACTAAAGTCCAGTTTATAGAACTTGATAAAAACGCGCACTCTAGAATTTCGAAGCTCACCCCATTCAGCAGCGCTGAGGGCTTCAGAAAGTGCATTAAGCAACCGAGTACCCCCACTGTAGTAGCCTACACTCTTTGTGGGGTATGGGAATTTACCCTTAGTGAACAACCTCAGTGGCTAGTAAGAAACTTGCCACAACAACCACAAAAAGAAGTCTACTAATAAAGGACTTATGATGTGAACAATAGAAGTCTTTTACAAAATTTTACAACAGCAACACATCAAACAAAAAAATTGATATTAATCTATTCATCGATTTCGACATAACAGAACCATAAAAAACAAAAAAAGCCTCAACAATGAATCAAATATTTGATGTTATAATGAATCACAATAAACAGAGATCAAAAGCAAGACTAAATTCAAGCTCAAAGAAACGTAAAAGGAACAAAATTACTAAACTTATTAAAAGGGTCACATCATCTCCTAACTAATTGCAGTAAACTCACAATATTTACCACAATCAATGAAACAAATCCAGCACTCAAAGAAATCAAAGAAACAAAATTCAGATCAAACAAAACTCACAATAATCATAATAAACGTTCCTAATAATCAGAAGTAAACCCAGAAAATCAAAAAGATCTGATGTAATAAACTCACCGTGGGGAAGGATTTGCAAACGCAACCTACATAAAGGAAGAAGAAGGTGAGTTCAGATTCAAAGAGGGACACGACAAAACAAAAAGAAGACAACAAACTTGAAGTTGAAAGCTTGAAATCTGGTCTCAAGTAAGAAGATGACGGAGACAGCAAAAAGGAAAACGAACTAAGGTAAAATCTGCAAAAAAAGAAAAAGATGGTGAGATGAAGATACCCGAGAAAGATGGAGAAGAGAGGAAAAGAAGATGGAGAAGAGAGGAAAAAAAGATGGAGAAGAGAGGAAAAAAAGATGGAGAAAAGAGGAAAAGAAGATGCAGAAGAGAGGAGAGATTCACCTAGACTGGAGAAGATGAACTGTAGCCGCCGGAGATAGAGCCTCCGAAGATGGTGGCCGCTGGAGATGTAGCCGTTGGAGATGGAGCGGCCGAAAACCTAGATGGTGATGGATCGGCACGATAAAGAGAGATATGCCAAAGTGGCTGAGTTTTTTATCCATTTGATAAAAATGGGTATTTATAGTTAGGTTAAACTTTTGTAAACCAATTGGTTTAAATCAAATCAAATTACCATATAATATGGTTTAGTTTTGGTTAAGATTAAATTAAGATACTAATCAATTGGTTTTAGTGAAATTAACATCAAATTGATGTACTAAACATGGCTAATTTCATAATTATTGTAAAAAACAAAATTTATAATTTTATTAAGTAAATTAAGTTTAAACCAAAACCTATTTGACATATAATTCGGTTTATGAGGAGACTTCAAAAGAAGTTTGCTTTGGTAAAAATGCCTTTTTATTGTTAGGTTAATCTTTTCTAAACAAATTGGTTTAAATCAAATTAAATTGCCCTATAATTTGGTTTAGTTTTTAATTTAAGATACTACTCAATTGGTTTTAGTGAAATTAACATCAAATTGATGTACTAAACATGGCTAATTTCGTTATTATTGTAAAAATTTATAAATTTATAATTTTATTAAGTAAATTATGCTTAAACCAAAATCTATTGGACATATAATTCGGTTAACGAGGAGACTTTAATAGAAGTCTGCTTTTACAGTAGACTTCTTATGAAGTTTGCTATATACCCTAAACCCTAAAACACAAATCGAAGATCAAATTAAAAACTCATATAAAAAATTAAACATTCTTAATATACTCAAACTTTGACCATTTTTGTTAATTTTTACATTTAAAAAATCTCAAATCAAACATCTATATGATTACCAACATATATTGTATGTTGTCAAAACCCTAAACCCTAAACTCATACTTTGTTTGTGAACTATGGGGTTTGATCTTTATTGGTTTTATTTCACCAAGTTTTTGTAAAATATTATTTTTTATACTTCATAATTGCTTATATTATGTTTAATAAAAAACTATTAAAAAATTGCTTATATTATAATACTTTATTTTAATTTTAAAATTTTTATTAAAAAATTAAGTAAAGAGGAGACTTCAGGTGAAATCTGCAATTTACCCAGAAGGATATATACGTATTTGCGTCTACAATTTTTTTGTTTAGTCATAGAAAATATAATAATAATTTTTTTACCCATATGGGTTAGTTTTGCATTTGATTACAAATAAAAAAAAGTTTTTGTATGTAAAATCAAATTTTGAATCATTTTTGTAATAAACCCTATTCGATATGAGATATTCCTACCACGGCTCCTCCAAATATGTCATATAATCCAACACGGCTCCTCAAAATATGACATGAATTAAAAAATTCGAGCTATGTGTTAGAAATTTAATCCAACACTAGTTAAAGATAAAGAAATAAAGCAAGCAACCGTTGTCGGTATTTTGCTTTTGAGACACTCTTTTCTCCAAATTAGCCAACTAACCAATAAAGATCCAAGTGACCTTCCTCATACATACGCACCACTCACATCCACATAACCTGCTTCTATATACACACACACACATATCAATAGAAAGAGAGACATTAAAGGAATAAAAAAACTTGTGGGGGACTTGCGACCAGAGAAGAAAGAGTGAGAGATAGAGTTGTTCGATGGCGGTGAAGATAGTGGCGGCTTTGGTGTGTTTATTGGTGATGCTACGGCTGAGCGAAGCGGCGGTGTACAAAGTCGGCGACTCAGCAGGCTGGACAACCATAGCCAATGTAGACTACAAGCTATGGGCCTCTACCAAAAGTTTCCACATTGGTGATACTGTCTGTGAGTTCCTTCATTTTCTTACCATTATACATTAGTTTAATTAACATGTCGGAAAATGGGTCCCGTCAATCAATCTCAATCCTCAAATACGTAAATTTTAGGTGTAAAGTTAAAGTATCACTACTCAAGACCTAATCACTATGATTTTTTATGTCATACATAAACACACATAAAATAATGTAGTTTTTATATATTTTCATATTTCCTAATTTTGAAAACAAATACTATGATTGACTTTTTGGGCTGAACTTATATCATTATTCAAAATATGATCTAATGTGAATTTGTATTTTGTAAGTAAGTTTCTATCAAATTTAAGAATCAGTCTATTTCATGTTATGCATATCTAGAAGATTATAATTTGTTAGTTCTATGAAATGTGAGTAAACCAAAAACTAATTTGATTTTTTTTGTAGTGTTTGAATACAACCCACAATTCCACAATGTTATGAGAGTGACGCACCAAATGTACAGAAGCTGCAATACCTCAAACCCAATCTCTACCTTCACCACTGGCAACGACTCAATCACACTCACCAACCACGGCCACCATTTCTTCTTCTGCGGCGTTCCCGGTCATTGCGCTGCTGGTCAGAAGCTTGACGTTAACGTCCTCCTCCCTGCCTCCTCTACGCCACTCTCTGAGTCACCAAGTTCCTCTCCTCCTCCTTTGACTGCTACTATTCCTGCTGCCGGAGTCCCTGGTCCTTCTCATAGCTTCGCCCTTTCTCAACCTAGTGCGATTGCGGCTCGAGTCGTTGCAGTGGTTGCTTTCCTCGTCTCGTTGGTCTTTACAAATATTGCTTCTTAACTAGCATTAAGGCTATTTTTGTTATGTTTACCTCTCTCTTTTGTATTGTTTTTCTGTCAATTGATTCAAAATGTAGAATATTCCATCAATAATAAAAGTATATCGATTTAACTAGTAGTATTTGTTAGAGGTAGGCTTAGCCCTTCTCTAAACCCAACAAGTCTTGGACTCAGCTAGGCGTTTGGATTAAAAACAAGAAGGATTTGGGTTCAGAGGCCCAATTCTGGCCCAACACGCGATCTCTTGCGGCCTCATAAATATCAAACTCGTTCCTTGGCCGAAATCATTGCTGACACAGTCGATTGGCTATATAGCTGAACACTATCTAACTCGCGGACAACATTCATACGACAAATCAGACATAGGAGTTGGTCGATGGAAGGAGGAGTTTTCCTATAAATAGAAGACGAGGCATTTTGTCCTCAAGCCATCCGATCTTTTGCGCATTTAATACTTACAACTTGTAACTGTATTAGCCTCGACCGCAGATCACAAAACTCTCGTTCGTTACCATTCTAGCTTGTTCTTCACATACAGTCTCACTAATACAAGATCTTCAATCCTTTTTCCTAATCCAATCATCATTAAACTCATTAATCATATAATTTGTGTGGACCTTGGTTCAAACAGTATTCAATTTTATGACGGATAAATTCGTTAACAAGTCTTTTGGTTTAAAAGACTTTTATTTCACAGATTACAAAACAGAGAAAAGAAAACTCGAAGAAACGACATAACGATAAACAAAGCATAAACAACATCATTAAACGCTTCTTAATTCATAAGCGAGATTAATAGAATGATAAAGAAATAAAGATCTTTAAGCAGAGACGATGTTGGTCACAGAGACCTGAACTATTTCAACTTCAAAGACTATGGAATCATTCACCTTCAAATACCCTTTCCATGTATCTTTTGATTCCGTCATCGATATTATATTGTCCACTCCCCCCACCTAAACCCTCCGCAACCGGGTACCAAAGTGCATCTGCACAGGAAAATAAACAAACCAATTCACATAATTTTCGATTCTGGAAATGATAAAGACTTTTTTCTAGTGGTTACTTTTCTTACAATATGCTACTTTGTGGTTAGAAGTTCTTTGATTCTTTAACGTAAGATTAAAAGCTCCCCAAGTGTTTGTTTTGACTGCGTTTTCCTTGAAGCCTTGTGCATATAGGAAGATTGGAAGTGCATTTTGTTTTCTTCCGGCTCCAGATCCTTTCGGGTTAAACCCTCATCTCCTGTTTATACATTAACCAAAAAATACAGTTATTGTTAAAATGTGATCATTAATATTCCACATCGGAAATTAAGACCATTCTAATTTAATATGTGCTATGATTTAAGGTTTAATCTATTCATTGACAACTGATTTTGAGTTGAAATTTCATGATTTATCAGCTACCAAGAAAAGTATCTAACCAGTATTGGTCTCCGACAAGGAAAACGTCAGGATTTATCTTCCAAGTTGGAGAAATGAAGAATCTTCCAAGTGAAGATCGTGACTTTGTTGGGAGGATTTGATAAGATCGTGACTTTCTCTTGTAGCTGTGCTGGTTCAACAATGAAGATCTCAACACCAAAAGAACCGGTGTCATTCCCAGTATAACCTTCGTTCACGTCGTGGAATGTTGAAAGAGGACAATTGTCCATATCACCTCTCTTTGTTCGCAGAGGTGAATCGCTCCACTGTTCCATCTGAAGAAAAACATCCAAATCAGAATCAACTAGGTTCATGGATTATTCAGACTAAGTAAAAGTTCATATTGAAAGTACCTGTAACAGTCAAATACTTCTTTAGCTTCCCATTTGTAAACAATGAGTTTGAGATCAACGTAAACTTCCCCGCTTTTGGGAAGATGTGTTGTATCGATCCTCACGTACATTGAAATATGATCTTTTCCACCGTCCTTTTGATTACCATTTACGTACAAAGTCATTCTCCTGAAAGTTTTCTTTTCATCAAAATATAGTACTCAAAAATTACAAAGGGTAATTTTTACAAATGATTTTGTACATAAAAGCCTTCCAACTCCACATTAACTTTATGTCTAAAATTACAAATTAATTTTAGAAAATCAATGCAATATAAAATTACTGTCAAATAAATTTTATTTTAAAGATGAGTAAATTTTATTTTTTTTGTTACATTTAATATATTAATTTACTGTGAGAATTATATTTTGTATTTTTTTTTATTAGAATTTTTAAGATGATGAATTAAATTGAAAAAAATTGTCAGTTTCTTGTTTATAATATGGGTAGTTCGGTTCAAAGGATACCATGAATGTCGAACTATGTTGTAAGAATTTTGTTTCTATCTAGTCTCAAATCAACAATATAAAGTTTGACTACATCTGAGATCAGGTAAATAATTTTTATAATATTACATATGGTTGTGATTCAAATTTGAGAGAAATTTGAACCGGATAATATACTACGAAGTGATTTTGGAGAAAACCTGGAAGAGTGTGATACCAATGGAGTCTTTCACAAGAGTTTCTCATAAAAAAAAAAAATATTAAATAATAATATTTTATTGAAAGAGTTTCTCCAAAACGATAAAAAAAATTTTCATTTGATAAACTACTAGATTCTGACCGTACCATGTGCGGTTTTATCTTTATAAATTTATATTGTGTTCTTATATAATATACATAATTTAGTGAAAAATTTCATGTTTGATAAAAATGTGAAAATAAGAATAGTTTAATCATGGTTAATCCCTTTTATAAATTATAATTTATATATTGTTTATCACATAATCATATAGATTTATTAAAATAATGAGTTATTAAAATTTATGAAATACTATGTGAAAAACATTATCACCACAATAACATTATTGGATGAAATATATTAGATATATTGTTAATAATATACATCTTTAATCTATATTATGTGAACCACATTATTTAGAATGTTTTCTTTGTATATGAAATTCTACATGATCATTTCTTTCTTAGCAACTCAAAATTTCTATGCAGTTTTGACCCATTTGTTTTATAGTTTTGACCCATTTGATTTGTAATTTTGACCCATCATTAGTAATATATACCAGTGCCAGTATATACATAAGTTTTTATATGTAAAGTAATATGAGTTTTTCTTTAAAATTTTGGATTTATAACATATGAGGAAAATATTGTAAATTTTGTTATATATTAATTTTTCTATTATATTTCATAAAAAATCAGAAAAGATTTTAGTTATTAAAGATTTATAAAACTAATTATATAAGAAATAAATTTTGATTTGTTCAAATTATATATCTAGTTATCATAATTGTTTTTTATTTTCATAATTGAATTTACATTTTGGTTATTTCTGATTGATTTTATTGCTATATTATGTAATTATTTTTGACCTGATTAGTTTAGAGGATAATCTCATAATTTTAGTTAATTTCATTGTAATGAACAAAATATCATTAATGAAGATTTTTTGTTTGCACTATTTTGAATAAATTACTAATAAATTTTTACAAACTCTACGTTACTTTTATAATTATATCCTCTTTTAATAGTACATTATCTATATGTACATTATGTGGTACCTTATTAAGATTATTAAAAATAAATTAAGTATATTTAGTCACTTTATATCGATAATTTAGGATGATATTCTAAATTTTATGGACCTTAATATTTCGTTTGCAAATCTAAATTGATCATTTATTTGATTCTTTGTGTATTCAATTTGATTTTTAAATATAATTTAACTTTAATAAATTCTTAACTATTTTTGTGGTCCAAATTTCAAAACTTAATTCAAATATTATAGTTTTAAGATATTTTGTTTGATATATACTATATATATTCAAACATCAGAAATTAGTGGTTAAAATTCAAAACTGTAATCCAAAATTCAAAATTTAGATATATAATCAATATATGCTAAATATATTAAAAATAAGCTCTCTAAGTAAAAATTTTATATATGCTGTATATAAGAAATCAGTTTTAAAAATTATATGATAAATATATATCATTAGTTATATAACTTTAGATATATAATAAATATTATCAAGATATGTTAAATATATTAAAATTCAATCATTACTATAAACGTTTTACTCTTTGTATATAGAGATAAGTTATTAATTATATGACTTTAGATATATGATAAATACATTAAAAATATATGCTAAATATATAATATTGTAAATATACTATTATAAAAAAGCCCTCCCATAAAATATATTAAATATGTGCACTAATTATATAACTATAGATAAATGATGAATAATAATATATTAGAAATGAGCCATTACTATACATGTTAGTTATATGTATATATATATATGCTCATTAGTTGTCGTCATACGTATTAAAGAGTTTTTATATATTTAACAAATAATATGTATTATATTATTATAAGTTTACTCTATAAATATTTTTAATTAATTATAAAAGCCCAATTTATATATTTGAAAGATTGTTGATAATTTATTTATGAATTTGGTAATAATGTGTTACAATTTTCTAATGATATTTTATGTGATATCTTACAAATTCAGGTTATCTTTTGTAATTTTCTATTTATGCATCCTGTTTTAATATATTAGGTGGGTGAGAGTTTCTAGAATTTAGGGAGACTGCTATAATAAAAAACTATTATTTATTGTTTTTTTTTGTATGGGAGAGTGTTCTAAGAAACTATCATTGCATATACTTTAAGATCTTTACCATGCATAACCAGCCGCCTCAAAAACAGAAGATTCGAAAGGTTCTATTCTGCCCTTAACCACCGAGAGGTTTGTTATTGTCACTATCTTACTTGATGGTCGCTCCTCTCTCAACACTCTTGTTACTAGTTGTCACTCCTGTTAAAAGTCAAATATATTCAAGAAATGGGTTTTAGATTTTACCATAATAAAATCTCAAAAAAAATAAAAATTGTTGAGTTTTTTTAGTTTAATGATTAGGATAATCTAACTAATAAGTAGGAAGATTTATTCCTCCCTATTTTAATTAGTAAATTAAAAAAAAATTTAGAAACTGATTTTTGAATTAAGAATCAGAGTTTGTTGATTTAATTATTGAGGGAAAAAATTCTCAAAAAGATAAAAAAGGTTTATGTGGTTAGTGTACAAAGATTTGCGTCCAGACTCTGAGAACTATTGGACACTGTTCCTCTGCCTTGTGTGACCTGGATTTGTTTTTTGTGTGTTTCTTTTAAAAAATACTTGATCGAATCAATGCTTTATAAAATTAAAGAAAAAAAACAATAAAATAAACCTGTTGAACGAGGAACTCAAAGCACTTCCAATGGAGGTTCCTAGAGGGGTAAATGGTTCTTAGAATTAATAAATTTTAAATAAATCAAAAGAGGTTATTTTGTTTAGAAACGGTTCTTATTATAGAGACTTAAGAAACGGTTCTTATTCTATGGAAAAGAAGGGAGAGAGAGGGGAACCATAGATTTGATCTCCATTCGATTTGGTTAGTTCTCGAATTGAAGCGATGGTGTTCTACTTTAAGGCCCGACCTGATACTGGCTTGAGAAGGAGAGGCAAGCAGAGATGAAGAGTTACAAGGGATTAATGAGAACCAACCGTTTCCTGGAATGAGAACCATCTCTAAAAAATATTCCCTTCGCTCTAATTCGAGCTGTGTTTCTCTTCTGGGTCAGAGCTGTACCCAATCGTTTCCGTATCTCCGAGATGGGAAGCTTGATCACAAGCTGAATCTTAAACCTAAAGTTAGAATTATTGATTCATATTCTGAAAATGCTAAGACTTGATTCATTTGATGATAAGAAAATCGGACTTTTTTGTGGTTGTGTATAGATATGTATAACGACGAGTACTTCAGCTGGATTAGCGCAGACACTGCCATGGATTTTCTATCACAAGGTCATTGGAGTTTCGACCTTTTATCTATTTGTTGAAGGTACTGCTGGTTCCCAAAATGTTTCTCGAGTTTTGGAGACCATCCCTGTGAGTTTTTTTATCCGAGTTTTGCTTGCCTACTCTTGAATCCTGAATTTCCTTTTGTTGTTGTTGTTATTGTTGTATTCATATTTCTACGACTTCTCTGTAATAATTTTGATTTTCAAGGTGTAAACGTTATACACAAAACAAGAGAATTAGAAGAAGATCAAGCTAAAAGGTATTGTTTTGTGTTTTTTTTGTCATTAAGTAATGGAGTTAGAGCCACTAGATAAGAAAATTGAGGATTACTGGAGAAGGTGTCGTTGGTTGTTCTCATGTGAATGTAGATGTCATAATTGTTTGATTTATATTAAATGTTTTATTTGTGTTGACTGTCTACATCACACCTGTACCTGATATTTGAGAACCATTATTATTTCATTTGTAATCAGTATGTGTACATGGCTAATTGCAGGAATTATGGGACTCAGTGTCTCTGATGCTTGATTGTCTCATGCTTTAGGAATTAAAGATGCTCCAACAATAGAACTTGATGATCCTTTGTTTGGTTCTTCGATTGGGTTATATGAGAGAATGGGAGGTTGATCTTGAAGGTAAAGACAGAATAGAGAAAATCCAAATAATTATCTAAACCTCGTGTTCCTTATAATCCGATACATTCAGTTTTTATATTACTTAATATAACCACTTGATATTAAGAAACACTAAGGCTTTGACTAGTGACAGTAATTTTAGCGGGGCGGGATAGGGTGCGGTGTGGTACAAGTGTGGTATGGGACAAATACGGTGTAACTGCGGTCTAACTAAAAAAATAGAACAAAACATATTTTGATTGGTAACAATATAGCGGTGCGGGACAAAAAAAACTATGAATGGTGAAAATAGAAAACGGGTATGGTTTTCTGGATAATGTTATAAATTAAAATTATTATAATGAATCTAATTAAGTAATAAGGAAATTTTAAAATTAAATAATTAAAATATATCTTAAAACCATTAATTCATTTAAAATATATATATTATCAGAAATTGTATAATTTTACTTACATATGTGTAAGTTATTAGATATTCAACTTAAAACTACAATTTAACATTATGATATATTCAAAATTTAATAATATATAAAACTTAAACAATTATTTAAACATATATATTAATGCTATTTTTTATGAGAAAAATGCCATAAAAATCAATAACTTTCAAAAACAGGACAAACAAATCATTGATTTTTAAAATGTCATTTTAAGCATGGTCTTGGCGTTGATCGAGATACTTAAGGCCCAACGTTAATTGCAAGGTTACGGAGTTAATACCTTGTTAACAGGGTCGTTAAGTTAAAACTATACCGTTTTAAATAATAGAAATCGAGGGTTAAAACACAAAATCCCCCATTAGAAACCCTAAATCCCCAAATCAAAATCAAAAACATTTTCGATTACTCTTAAACTTTCTCTAATTCTTCTTCGATTTGGTTGAAATTTTAGATCGACAATGCCAAAAATGAGGTATCCTGGTCGTCGTTCACCAAAGAAGAAATGGCATGAAGTGTTGAGTGCTGAAAAGCCAGTCGATGAAGCTCCGACGAGGGTTGAATCTCCGATGGCTGAATCTCCGACGATTGAAGCTTCTCTTCTGCGTAGGTCTACGAGAAATCGACAACATCTAGTTGAAGAAGAGAGTGAAACTCGTGAGGCTGTGAGTGGAGATGACTGTGAAGTTGGAGATGACTCTGAAGGTGGAGATGACGTTTTCGAAGAAGAAATGGTGGAGGAGCTCGATGAAGAGGTTGGAGATGAGGCGAGAGAACAAGGAGATGTGAGTGATGATGACAACAGAGATGACATATGGGAAGAGGAGAAATTTCCAGAACCTTTATCTCACAGTGATGATGAAATTGATGGTGGTGAAGATGTTGTAGAAAATGAGGAACCTGAAGAGATTATCAGGCTTGGGTATTTAACCTATTCAAGGTCCTTTTATGTAGCCAGCAGTGAATAGAGTTGGTGTTCTTCCACCTCCATCAAAGAGAAGCAACCCGGGAAGGCCAAACAATTACGCTAGGAGAAGAGGAGTCAACGAAACCGCATCTTCAAGTACCCATCTGTCCCACAACAACAAGGTGATAACTTGCTCCAACTGCCAACAAGAAGGACACAATAAAAATAGTTGTAAGAACCAAAGGGTTGAGCCTCAACCGAAGAAGCCAAGAGGTCACCCAAGAAGAGTTCCTGTAGGTATAAAACATTTTAAGTTACCTCATTGCAATGTCTCAGTCTCAGAGTTTGATTACATTTGTTTGAATGTTTTGAGATCCTTCTTTAAAATGTGTTTAAGATCCTTCTTTAAAATATTAGGCTGTTAAAAGTTTGATATTTCTATTGATACTTCAACTACAATGTTTATAAATTTTACAATTATATTTTTTTAAAAAATTATGAACTCTAAGTGGGGATTCTACCATTGGAATCACTTTTTTTTTTTTTGTCAATAATGGGCCACAACTGGCCGGCCCGATAGCCAAATTCCTACATAATGTAGGCGGTGGAATTCGATCTCCATTTTAGATTGGGGTTCTTTCATAAATGGGTCATTTTGTTGGGTCAATTTCAAAAATAACCTCCACTTTTCTCTCTCTAAATTTTTTACTTCTTTAACCTTAAACCACATTATATTTACACCCGATACCATTTTTGTTTTTTTTTAATAACCAACATAACTTAAAAAGACATAAATATCTTGTTGGAATCATTTATTTATAAAAATGCCATCATCTTCAATATTTTCAACCACCATTAACAACCAAAAGTGAGCTCTAAATGCTCACTTACCTACCAAATTCGGATCCAAAAACCCCCAATTAACCCACAAAACTTCATATTTTCCTACTCTCTCATCAATTTCATACAAATAACTCTCTCATTTGCATTTGAAAATTTTTAAAGTTCTTAGATCTCATTGTTTTTGTGTTTTTTAGGCAAAAAAAGTTTGGGCTTTGTTGGTATTTGGTTGACTCAAGTTTCTGGGTAATAAGTGAAGGTAAACACAAGCTCAATCTAACTCATTACTATTTTTTCTATTTTTTGCAGAAAGTAGACTTCATTTGAAGTCTACGTTCCATGTAGACCTAAAATGAAGTCTACAAGTCAACAAATGGGTTAGTTTTGTATTTGACCAATATTCAGTAGACTTAAAATGAAGTCTACACATTTCTCTTTGCGTAGAAAAAAAAATCCGATGTAGACTTCATTTTAAGTCTACGTAAAAAATGGTTATTTTTGCAATTGACCAATGTGTTGACCATCAAAGTTGAAGTCTACACGAGAAGTTTACCAAAAATTTCAAATAGTAGACTTCATTTTAGGTCTACTGAGGTTAGTTTTGCAATTGAATAAGTTTGACTTTTTTGTATGAAATCTACATATGAAGTCTACATCGTGTAGACTGCAGATGAAGTCTACATTTTCAACTGTAGATTTAAAATGAAGTCTACAATTAAATAGCTTACGTCATTGGATATATGACGTAATCAAATGAATGTAGACTTCATTTTAAATCTACTACAAAAAAGTAGACTTTAAAAGTATACTTCATTTGCAGTCTACACTCTGTAGACTGCTCGAGTAGATTTCATGCACAAAAGTCAATGTTAGTCAATTGAAAAACTGACCTCAGTAGACTTCATTTGAAGTCTACTATTTGATGTTATCGGTAGACTTTTCTTGTAGACTTTTAGAGAAGTCTACTTCAATAGTCAACATATTGGTCAATTGCAAAATTAACCCAATTTGAGCGTAGACTTAAATTGAAGTCTACTTCTAGAAAGTCAAAGTTTGGTCACATGCAAAACTAACCTAAGAGTAGACTGTATTTTTAGTCTACTGGGCAGTAGACTGTATTTTAAGTTTACGTATAGTAGACCTTATTTTTTTGTCTACATTTAGTAGAATTAATTTTAATTTTACATTTAGTAGACTTAAAATAACGTCTACTATAACAATTTCATTAAAACTAAGTTTATAACTTATATATAGTGTTTTAGTTTTTTTTTTAGAATTTTCCCATGTGTGTTTATTCTGTTGTTTGTCTGTGTATAAATTTGACATGTTTATGTGTTATATTTATGGGTTAATAAAATTTTGAAATAATTTAGGCATGTAGATCATTTCTTGTAGAATTTATTTTACGTCTACTGTTGGTAGACTTAAAATACAGTCTACAACGACGATTATGTAATGATCTTGTTAATATTAATTAAATCTGTTTTTTGTTATATAGGCAATGACAAACTTGTTCAAATGGTTAAAAGTGATTATGATCTAGATACAACCGAGTTTGTTGGGATGACTTATTCACTACCAGACTCAATGCTGCAACAAATGGCTGCAGATACTCCTCCTATGCACATAAAAAATGATAGACAAGTACATGTTTTGGTGGAGATTAGTAAATCATATGTTGTACGTCTATGCGTGACATTTCGAGTTGAGGAGAATGTTGAAAATAATAAAGACTCTGATGTTGATACAGATGGAGGATATGATGAAGATGATATTGACGATTACATTAAAGAAGAGATAGCAGAGCACATAAATGAGTTGGAAACAAAACCCGAGGCATATGTTGATGATGGTGATTATAGTAAATATGGGAAAGTGGAACATGAAGAGGAAGATGATGCACTTTATAATACTGATGATGTCAACATGGGTTGTATTGGGCAAGGCAGAGGTACCAATGTCTTAGAAGCCATGTTAGTTTTGTAGATGACATTACTTGGAAACCCCGTGTGATTGAATGAAATTGCTAAAAGTTGTGTCTTTAGTAATCTCTTATGTGAAGGATCAAGGCAATGTGAGTGGTTTATGTCAATTATAAGAACATAATTACACAAATTACATGACAATGTTTACGAGATCAAGATTTGATGAATGTAACCAAAATATTTTTGAAATGTACAATCTTATTCTAAGCAGAAATAAGTTGTTCTTGTAGAGGTTTCTTAGTAGGAGTTGAACGTTGAGACTCATATGACTAAACCAGTACTTGCATTGTTATAGTAGCAACCACCAAGAAGAACATACACAAGAAAGAGATCCTCCACGAGGCCACTATGGAGAACCATTGGAGTAGCTTGAAACCACCGTATATAAGGAGACTAAACCAGATGATGACCACCTGTTTCCAACAACATTACCAGGTTTCATAAAAAAATTAAGTTTAATAGCATTATGCGGTAATCTGATGTTTCTTACAATTAATGGTTTGATTGGTGGCTTGATTTGGTGAACGTTCAAATCGCTGAACTCGTCTTTAGTAAAGTATTTCTCCAGTTTAGCATCCTGTTTACAAAAGTAAGCAGTAAGTAAGCAATGTAGAGACATAAGGATAAGTACAATATTGCTGGTGGAACCTTAGTGATGAATAGATCTTTGCATAAAAGAAGTGCATCCTTTAAGCCAATCAATGTCAGTTCAATGATTGCATAAAAGGAGTGCATGTTCTTTACCTGAACGTTATATCAAAAACATCAATCCTTTGATCTCAGTAGTCAATATGTATAACTTAAAGTCATATAAGCACAAAATTAATGTATTACCAATTAAGTCTAGAGTCTCTGCATCAGCGTATAGACTGATCTGAAAATCAACACATATATAACACATATTAGACTTAATTAAACTTGGACACTTGTGTGTTCAACAATAAGATTCATGCAATCACTAACCTTTATACAAGCCCACCAATCAGTCAGCTATATGAGCTGCAACCAAAGTAATTCTGCAACATTTTTGTTGATTCTTCTATACAAACTTATTGAGAATGGACGAACAATGGTGAAGAGCAGAAGCTGGAAACACATAAAAAATTCCAAAAACCTTCAGTTGGCTGAAATTTCAATTGTTTCAGCTATTTCTTTCATGGAAAAGACAATGAAGATACAAAGCCAAGTTTTATCCGAGAAAAAAAAAAGAAAAATGTTTGACTTGAATGAGATTAACAATGAGGTCTGAGACGAAGAAGAGGACACCAACAGGGATGATGAATAAGAACACAAACAAAAATCAATAAGCCACATATAAATTTCAGAATCCTTAACATCCAAAAACCTTGAACTTGTCAAACCTACGAAAAAAGGTTTCGTTAGTGAAGAAGAAGACAGATCTGAAGGAGAAGAACAAAGGGAAGAACAAATAGGTGAGGAAAAAGAACGTCTGGAGAGAATTTTCGTCAGATCTGCATAAAAAGAAAGAAGAAATAGTTAGATGTGATAATGATGAAGAACAACAAAAAACAGAGAGAAGTAAAACCACAATCAAAGAAAAAAGAAGAAAGAGAGAAGAGGAAGAAGAAAACACAGACAGAAAGAAGAAAAAGAGAGGTGGAAGAAGAACCTAACCTCTTCACGCCGTCCTCCTCCTCCGTGGTCTCGCCCCTCCGTGGTCTCCTCCTCCTCACGCCGTCCTCCTCCTCACACCGGCGAGAAGACTTTTTTTTTTGCAAAAAAAGAATGAAGAGAATGGTGAAGAACAAATAAAAAGAGAGAATGGTGAAGAAAGAGAGAGGAGGAAGAAGAACCTAACCTCTTCATGCCGTCCTCCTCCTCACGCCATCGCCGGCGAGAATGGTGAAGCAAATTTTGGTCTCCGCTTGTGGAGAGCATTTGTTGGTTTAATGTCGCTAGGGTTTTTACCCACAAAAGATGAATTTCTAATTTATATGTAGGATAAATAAATTGGTTTAATGTTGGTTTGGTAACAAATTAATTTAATTTCGTTGGTATTTTGGTTTAATCT
>OVAX01002507.1:0-28748 GCA_900406405.1 Lepidium africanum
TAAATTATTCTTGTTTTACAAGTGATCCTGCATGGGGAAAGTATTGTACGAATCCCAACAATACCCATCCAAATAAATTAATTCATGCAAATTGAAAACACACATAAATTGTCACTCTTAACTCTCCATTACATTATTTTAACTCCTATTGAAAACACACATAAATTGTCACTTTTAACTCTCTATTATATTGTCTTAACTCTCCACTTCCACTACATTGCCTTAACTCCCTATTACATAGTCTTAATTCTCACCAAATGTAACCTCACCCTCCTCTTCACTTATAAATAGATCATTTGGTAATTCCAAATTATCAAAGTCACTCACTACAATATAACTCTCTCAAATTATCAACAAATTAAACAAGATGAAAAATTTTCACTTCTCTTTCTCGGAATTGACAACTGGTCGTAGTTCTCAAAATGTTATTTCAAGATTTTTGCGTTTTAGTGAAGTCCGTAATGTCAAAAAAGGTAGAGAGGTCATGGAGGTCGACATGTTACTCCTTGATGAGAAGATATAAACACTTCAAAAAATAAAGTTATATTAACTACTCAAATATGACATGTATTGTTTAATATTATCTCCAATACTTGCAGCCTACAGTCATGCAGGGATCTATTCATGTTTATCCAGGGGCGGACACAGGTACACCCAAGGTGGGGCATGTGCCCCATACTAAATTTGGTTAATTTTTTTTCTTTTAATTTTATACTTTTTTTTAATGTTAACTATGAAACTATAGAGCACAATATCCATACATAATAAGCGAAACCGAAAATTCAAACCAAAATTTTTGGTTTCGTTTGGTTTTAGTTTCTAATAAAGACCATTCGGATTTCAATATTTATATAACTTTGATTCTCGGTTCGATTCTAAAAACCAAATAGAAACCAAAATTATTTAGTTAAAAATACTTTGAATACTTTTGGTCACAAATAGTTATTTTTTCTTTGGGTATTTAGTTATTTTTGGGAAAGTGTAATTATTCGGAACCAAACTAATGTTATCGATTAATTTGATTCCACTTTTACAGAAGCGGAACCGAAACCGAACTGAATTTTAGTCGGTATCCGTTAGTTACTAAATTTTCAAAACCAAAATAACTAAATCGAAGAGCTGAATGCCTATAACTTGTGCCCCAAATTAATAAAGGTTTTGGATCCGCCACTATGTTCACTGCCTACATCTATTCAAAGATCTTTTGAAATATTAACTTTAATATTTGACCCAGCTAATGACTAGGTGTAAGAAGTTTGATTCCTCCATGCTTCACATAGTAGATTAAGAAGAAGGAGAAAATTTACTTTAGACTATAGATCCGTCTTTGTCGATCTAATTGTTGACAATAAAAATAAAAATAAAAAAGTTACTATACTTATATTGATATATAGAAACATATCTATTATAACATTTAAAAACAAAGATCACCAAACAATGTATTTTCCTGTACCTTTTTTTTGTCAAGAAAGAAACTTCTACATTAATTAAAGTTAAGAGATAGTTGGGAAAATGCAGATTTAGCAAGTTCATCTCGCTCCTTATTAAGATCACCAATCTATGTCTATTCCTATGCATTTATAAATGTAACAATTACATTTTCATTAATAGCAAATTTCTCATTACTAAACTTTTTGGATAATTGATACTACAAATAATATTTATCTTTTGTTCACTCTCTACCTAGTAATATGAGTTGTATGCAAAAATTAGTTACCTTCCATTCAATTTTTACTTTTGAATTTATCAACATTTAGAAGGAAAACAATATATAAATTAAATTTTGATATCAAATTAAGTGATGATTACATCAATTTTAAAAGCATTATTATAGCATTTATGTTGTTAATACATATTTAGGTAATTAAGTAATTTTAAAAAAAGAAGTTTTCATATATATATATATATATTTACAAGATATATAAATATGTGCTTTGTTTGACGGAAAAACAATATTAATATGTGTTTAACTGTTACACGTTAAATATATTTAAGCACTAATATTGTAAATACTTTCTGATTAAAATTAACGACATTATTAACTTTTTGTTCTAATTTATTTATCAGTATATAAAATTTAATAAATTCAAAGAACTAACAATATAGTTCGAATATAGTGGTAAAACTTTTCTCTATAATTTTGGACTGCAAAATTCTCATTTTCTCTTGATCATCTAACAAATCCTCATATCACAAAAATTTGTTTTAATTACTTAACAAAGATACAAATCTGGCCCGAAGGGCGGGTTACAACTAGTATAACAAAAATAACAATGTATACAAAATATACCGATGTTCAATACACAAAAATACAAAATTACAATGGTAGAATTTGTAAATAAATGACCAACATTACCATTTTTTACTAAAAAATACTAGTATATTCATATTTAATAATTTGTATTCATTGTAAAGTTGTGACAATTTTTAAGTTTTGAAACATATATAGTATTTGAATCTAATATATTTTAACGTTTTGTTAACGTAAACAAATATCCAACAGGAATTCAGGAATTTCCGAACCCATTCTCGACTTTTTGAACCCGAATGGAAAATTAGAATTTCCCATTCCGAAAAATAACAAGAATTACGGGACGAGAGTGAGACAGAACGGGAGAGAAGTACCAATATGCCCAAAGCTAGTTTTTTCTTCCTCTTCTTCTAAAACTACAAGTCTACAACCTAAAGGTCCTAAAAGGCTAAACGTAAACCCAATTCCAACACATTAACCTTGTTTGAGCCGGCTGGTCATTTTACAATACTACACATTTTGTCTTCTGCAAAACAGAATATTAGAAATCAGCCGTGTCGTGCCTAGGGTCATAGGGGTCTAAGACAACTATAAAACAATACTTATAATATAAATTTTTTTAATATAAATATAATATAATTTAGTATAATATATGTAAATTAAACAAAATAATTTATTTTTACTACAATATAACATTTTTATTTTATTTTTAATAAACTTTTCCACACAAATTTTATAATATAAGTTCATTTTCTTGCAACATATATGTTAACTAAGCTATTTTTATGTTCATCGCAAATAAGATTTAATCATTTTTGATTTGAAAAATTGTTTTAGTAGAGACAAGTAGAACTAATTCCAATATAATTCTCAAAATAACTTAGTTTTCGTAATAAAATAATCTAATTCTTAAGAAATATATTTACAAATATCAAAAATTGATTGTTTCTATAATATAAACTAAAAAAATTATTATAATATAAGTTTTTTAAAATAATTTAAGAACCCCAAAAAATAGATTTATTTGAGAGAATCCAAAACAAATGCCTTTTTTTTTTTTACACATTGACACTCCTCTGGAAATCAGTATTCTAACTAACAACTCAAGTTCACAGAAAAAGTAACTACATTCTTTACTGAAGATTTGACTTAACAATATGTCAAACGAATAACGTAACAAAAAGCAATTGAATTGGAGCTTCCGTAGTCAAATCCGAAGAAACAGGAAGCTTGAGCCTTACTTAGACTAGTTAAAATGGGGTGGTGAATATAATTATTCAACCGTTGAATGCCTACAATGGTGCGTTGAAAAATGAGTAAATGATGATATAGATTATATGGTGTTGAAAAAATTTAACATGTTGAATAAAAAAGTAGAGAAAGACGTGCCAAGGAAAACATAATTTAAAATCAATTATAAAATTAAATAAACATTATAATATTAGATGGATAAAAGAGATGATGAGTGGTTGAGGACAGGTGGTCCAGTGGTAGTGGCCACTTTACAAATCTTCAGGCACTTGGGTTCGAGTCTTCCTAGATACAAGGAAAAGGAAGAATGAAGTTTAGAGTTTGAGCTTTGGCTATAAATCAAATCTTGTCGATCAAACTATAGTAAAGTTGACAAAAAAAATAAAGAGATGATGAGTTGCAAGTTAAAGTAGAAAAAGTAAAGTGTTGAATCCAAACACCATTGTACATAATTTTAGAAAAATATTACAATAACGTCAAATTCATAGTCTAAAATCAATCAACAAAATCTATGTTCTAATCTATTTTAATATAATGAAAAATAAACGAACTTCTAAAATCAAATCACTAGTTAAATCATCTTAATCATAAGAACCAAACATTTTATATTTGTTTCATTATCACATTAATTTATATATAACCAACCATTGTTTTTCGTATGTTTTATGATTGAATTGAATAACATTAAAACTAACATTTAATTATTTTATGAAATATTTATTGGTCCTAACTCAACTAAGAGTCTTTTACTTCCTATGAATTTTGTTTTTCTTCGTCTAAAGAAATATATATTGAAGATAGACTTCAAACTTGTAAGGCATGTGTGTGAATAATAAATACACATAATACAAACTTGTAATTATTCTTAGCAATTATCACAATAAACTATGATCTTTTAGAAAAAAATCACAAAATCATTACACAACAAATTTTAATAGTAATTTACTATCAATTTTTTTTAATACACATGCCAATGCCATAAAGAAGAAGAAAAAGAGAACAATAAAAGAAGAAAATCCATAATAAACACAATGCTTCATAATTATATATACAACTGGCTTTTTTACCACATAATCTTTATAACATTTCAAACCCAAAAATAAAATAATTTAATTAGGAAAATATAGCATATACTGTACAACTGGTATTTTTTTCCAACTATTTTTTTAAAGAAAATTAATCGAATTTTGATCATAAAAGTGAAAAGAAAAGTGGAGGCGAGAGAAGAAGAGAATCCAGGAACGTTTCTCTAATTCCTTTGTAGGTTTAATTTTTATTTATTGTGTCTCACTCTTTTTTTTCTCTTTTTTTTACTCTTCCTTTCCTCATTACTCTTCTTTTTTCCCTATTGAACTGAAAATTTTCGGAGATTTTCTCTGCCTTGTCTTGTTGCTTCGTTTGCTACAGTAAGGTGATTTTTCTGGGTTGAGCTCCAATATTTAGCATCTGTCTTCTGCTTTGTTATTGAATTGTTCTTACGACTACTTCGATCTGTTGTTTCTTTGATTGTGTGCATGATTCGTCTTATTTGTATGTGATCCTTACTCCGTTTTCGATTGTTTCAACCCTAATCATCGTTCAGCTACTTTGTAATTATCCAGGGCTTTTGGTGATTCTCCTTGTTTATCTATCGATTCTGAGTTACTTTACTGTAATTTTGGTTTTTCCAAATGTAAAATCTAAAGCATGTGCTAACGAGTTTGGTTTTAGGATTTGCATTCTAGGATCGAAGAGAGATCATGTTTTCTTTGCTGAAATTCATCACAGAACTGATGTGAAGTATTGTGATTGTTTTGTTTTTGGTTACAGAATCTTGTGTAAGAAAGTTTATTGTTGGGGTTGGGAGAATCTTATGACGGGGAAGCGATCTAAGACTAACTGCAGATCTACTTCGCACAAGCTGTTCAAGGATAAGGCAAAGAATCGTGTTGATGATTTGCAAGGGATGCTCTTGGATCTTCAATTCGCTAGAAAAGAGAGTAGAACTACTGATGTGACACTGCTTGAGGAGCAAGTGAATCAGATGCTTCGTGAGTGGAAATCAGAGCTCAACGAACCCTCTCCAGCATCATCCTTGCAACAAGTATGGTTTCTCTCATAGAATCTTTCTTTTTTACCTCCAGAGTTGCATGTTGTAGATTGTTGTAATTTGTATATTTAAAAACTCATTTTTCATGATTTCATGGCAAAAGGTGTGACATGGGTTTGTTTTCTTTGTTTTTTTTAAGTCATTGTTAGTTTGTGTCCTCTTATTTTGCATAAGCAGGGTGGTACTTTGGGGTCTTTCTCATCAGACATTTGTCGGCTGCTGCAGCTCTGTGATGAGGAAGATGATGCAACCAGCAAACTAGCTGCGCCCAAGCCTGAGCCTGCTGATCAGAATCTGGAAGCTGGAAAAGCTGCTGTTTTCCAAAGGGTGAGTTGCTCCTTAGATCAATTTTCTTGAACCAACTATTTTGGTGCTCAGTTGTTTTATGGATCCCCTGCCTGTAGTGGTTTAATAAAGAGGCCATGGTAATTTTCTGCAGGGATACAATTTGGTTCAGGGGAAGTCAGAAAATGGATTCCCATTGGCTGGTCACTGCAAAGATCCGGCGTTAGTCGTTGGCAACAACTTTGATGCAGCTGGTCCTTTGGATTATAATCAGTTTGATCTGCAACAAGAATTTGAACCAAATTTTAATGGTGGCTTCAACGATTGTCCCAGTTATGCTGTAGAGGGTCCTTTACATATCTCTACTTTCATCCCGACCATCTGTCCTCCACCTTCTGCATTTTTGGGCCCAAAATGTGCCCTTTGGGATTGCCCTAGGCCTGCTCAAGGATTCGATTGGTTCCAGGATTACTGCAGCAGCTTCCATGCTGCACTGGCTTTCAATGAAGGCCCACCTGGTATGAATCCGGTGGTGCGTCCTGGAGGTATTGGTCTCAAAGACGGTCTGCTTTTTGCTGCTCTTAGCGCAAAGGCTGGAGGGAAAGATGTTGGTATTCCCGAATGTGAAGGAGCTGCAACTGCTAAGTCTCCATGGAATGCCCCTGGTAGGATTCTCTCCGTTCAATTTCATGGAATACGCATACATGTACATTGATCACCATTCTCTTACTAACTTATCATCTAATCTCGAATTTCTGGTGTAACTGTAGAGCTCTTTGATCTTACGGTTCTGGAGAGTGAGACACTAAGAGAGTGGCTATTCTTTGACAAACCAAGGAGGGCCTTTGAGAGCGGGAACAGAAAGCAAAGATCTTTACCAGATTATAATGGTCGTGGTTGGCATGAGTCACGTAAACAGATCATGGTCGAGTTTGGAGGGCTGAAGAGATCTTACTACATGGATCCACAACCTCTGCACCATTTCGAATGGCATCTTTACGAATACGAGATCAACAAATGTGATGCTTGTGCCTTGTACAGGCTCGAGCTCAAGCTCGTTGATGGAAAGAAGAATTCTAAAGGCAAAGTTTCAAATGATTCAGTGGCTGATCTTCAGAAGCAGATGGGAAGACTCACAGCTGAGTTCCCTCCAGAAAACAATGCCAATAACACCAACAACAACAAACGCTGTATCAAAGGAAGACCAAAAGTGAACACAAAAGTAGCCACCGGGAATACTCAGAACACAGTAGAGCAGGCCCCTGACTATGGAGTAGGTGAAGAGTTTAACTATCTGGTCGGAAATCTAGGCGACTATTATATCACCTGAGAGAATAAAAAATTCAGGTTTGAAAAGCTGTTGCTTACAATTTGATTAGGCGGCAGCAAAAGAAGCTTCTACATCTCGTAGGGCAAAGTAATGGATTTTAATAGCTCGTATATTTGGTTTCTTATATTATAAATCTCTCTGTCCATGGACTTTATGTATATATTAACAAGAAGGGGAAGCGGAAAACTGTCCTGGAGTTTGAGAGCTTTGTTCTAACCAAAAACAGGAAAAGTAAAGCTAAAGGAGACTGCTTTTTTTAAAGATTCAGTCCATGGAGATGAAGACATATGTATTGACATTCGGGTTTATATAATTTTGATGCTTCTGCGATATAATGCAGATGAAAAATTGTGTAACCGATGAGGAAAATCGTTTGATTTATCGTTGTTTGTTCTTACACAATCAGGAACTTATGGTCAATGAGATCACCAATCTTGCTCATAGTCTCTTTCAGTTTTCGGTTTTAGTTGATTCTTGTCACCAAAGAGCTCAAAATCTTAAGCATTTTTTCAAGGATCATGTTCTAGGTTCTCACTGATCTGTATGCAGGAAGCATTTGTCTTTCATTGATGGGCAAATGCTATACGCGATAAATCATATGCTACATGTATTGCAAGATTTCATCTCAAGAAAGGAACATTGGCAATGGTTATTGTGGCAATAAGGGTCTAACTAATGCAAAAGGACGATCTGAATTTACAGACATTAATAATTCCAACACAACTACTTTTGACGGAGGGTCACTCTTTAGCCCAAACTCAATCAGCCCTGCAACACAGAGAATGAGGCAACATCAATAACACCATCGTAATCAAATAAGCTCAAAAGGATAAGAATGGCATTAAAGTTAAGGAATTACAAAAAGGAACCATAGAGTTATTACCAGGCGAGAGTTTTCTTGCTCCATAAAGTTCTTTAGCCAAAGGATTAGCAGCCCAGTGATTCACGGCCACACGGCTAGTTGGTTGGAACCCTATAATTTTACCTTCAGATGATAGCACTACCTTGTAAAGAACCAAACAAAGAAATGAACAAATCATGAAGGTTTCAATTCATGGAAGAGTATATAGATCCAGACATATTTAGCTGAGATTAGTTGGATTACCTGGTATGTCGCAATATCTTGGGCAGATGCCTTTGCGTCTTCATTAAGTTTCTCTAGAAGAGAAGAGCTTGTAACGATGTGATCATCAACAGACTTAGCTCTGCTGGTTTCTTTTAAGTAATCAGGTACTTCTCCAATCCAGGCACCTAAGCTGCTTTCTAGGGTTATCTCCCCTACCCAGCTGTAGGCATCCTTAAGCTTGTTGACGAGTAATCCGCAGAATGAATCCAACTACTCATTTAAAGTTTCAGAATTTAGTTTTTTGAAATGAAAAAGGCCCACAAAGGAACATGAGCAGTCCAGGAAGGCGCTATTAATGTCAACGTGCATTTCCTGCCCTCCACATCTATACATATACAAGTGTTTAGGTAATCCATACCTTGGAGGAATCTGAAGATTGATGAGATAACACTTCAGTCTCTGACCATAAATTATCTTGCCGTTTTGCAGGATACTTTCTCTCGCTTTTCTGAGGAAGACAAAATTGAGCCGCAGCACTCACAGCAAGAAGAAGAATTCCGCTGGCCATAGTGACAGATATGAGTTTCAACAAAGACAATCCTCTCTGTCAATAGAGATTATGCAAACCAAATAAGTTAACAGAATTTTGACAGATAAAGTGATTAAAACTAAGCCGTTCTTATTAAATCACAGCATTTCTCCAACATAATGCCACAAGCTCGAACAATAAACATGAATATATCGTTCAGGCTGAAACACACCGACTAAATGGACTAGCGATCTATCATAAAGAATACCAATTAATAATTAAAAGTGATTTATCAAGGACTGTCTATTGGCTCAGATTAAATGCACATTACTAGATACTAAATTATGAGAGCCGATAGATTGGCTGGTTAAATTTCAGCAGTCCAATTATTGATACCTTTTCACTGGGTAAGGTTGCATAATTTTTGGTAACATCAGATGGTAGCTGTTTCTTGGGCAGTGAGTACATATCTTCAAAGTAGATATCCAGTGCTTCAGCCAATCCAACCTAAAGAGTTATATACAAATGTCAGGACTGTAGGGCAACTTTTATAATAATATACGTGGAAACATACACCTTAGTCAACAGTAACCAAAGAGCACATAATATACAGCAGTACAGGATATTTTATTGCAGCAGATCCCATGACTGATAGTATCTTTCATGCATGTTGTAGCTTTAATTCCTAGAGTCTATCAGCATAACCTTGTTGAGTGTATATGGAAAGGAATGACTACTCTTACAATATACTTTACTTTGCCTAAGACGATTTCTACTTCAACTTTGAACTACGTTCGAAGTATTTGTTTATATTGTCATACAATCGTAAATAATCAAAAAGAATAGAGGATGTAACCTAGAAGTCTGGAATGTATTTGCAGACAGGGAGAGATACTAGCTAGACAAATATATGAAGGGAGAGCCACATTGCTATCCTCTGTGTTACACAAAGCAGCAAAAAAGTCTATACGGATAGGACACACAAAGAAAGGGAAAAAGTCAGTTACCATTTGGGAGTGGGTTAGAAGAACCTCCCACTTATTCTCACTGGACTTTCTCCAGCCTTCAAGCTTTAGATCCGGAAGTATTGCAGTATCAATTTCCAGTCGATATGCAGGTAAATATTCACTTGCCCACCTACTAAACGCAGGCCCCCCAATTTTTTCCAACTTAGAATTGGCAGACAAGTTCCACCACCGAATTCCTTGCTTTGTTTCTGAAAATTTGAAATTTTCCTTCCTTGACTGGAAATACTCAAGCAAATGATTGCAATCCTGCTCATCATCAAATACCTTATGCAGGACAACCGAGCAGTCTCTTGAAGCAATCTTCTTGTGCTTATCTAACCAATTGAGAAAGGGAAATTTAACTTTTCCCAGATAATTATCCATGAAATGCTTCTCGGTGCTTTGAAGAGCAGAGACGCATATAACTTCTGCAATAACAGATATAACCCGTTCATCGGATGAGCTAAGAGTGAACGATGTAGAAACCTGCTGATACGAAACGAATAAGACAACTGAACCCATCAGTATGAATTCCCACTAGGTCAGTATCACTAGAAACATCATATCAAAACAAAGTTAACCTCTCGAGGGTTCTCGAAATCTCCCATTTCTCTTTCAGCTCCAGGCGCAAACAACACCAGCTGAAAGTTCCACAGCTGTCGCAGAACAACTTGCCTGAAAGTCATCGCAAGTATGTTCTTGGATAAATCTCCGGTAGAAAGATCCTCGGAGAGAGACCGCCGCAAACTTTGAGCTCGCTCTTTAACTTTCTTAGTAGGCAAGAACTGTTCAAAAAGAAATTACCTTAAAATGTCAAACTCAAATGCTGAGGATGTAGAATCGATGCTCAGTATAGTCTGAGTAAACCAAACCTCACACACAAGAAAGCATTTTAGAGACGCAACGAGCACAAGCATAACTTCAAAGCAGACAAAATTCAAAATTAGAACACCGAGTCTTAAATTAAGTACAAGCTAAGCTGGAAAACCGACCAATCTTGTTGATAGAGTAGCCTTAGGGTCGGATCCCCCAGGAAAAACAGTCTCCACAACCATGACAGGGACATTTTCACGAAGATGTTCATCGGCAGCTTCACCACCGTCGGCAGCAGCAGCGGTTAAAGCCTGATCAAAAGCTACTGTACCAACAAGGCTGAGCCGAGCTGAATTGTTTTCATATGTCCGTACGCAAGGAAGTGCCTTTCCGTCGGATTCCGCCACGAAACGGAGAATGTCCTCTTCCGCAGCTGGATTTTTAGAAAAACATCGAATGAAAGATACAGAGCTTCTCCGGACTGGGATTAACGAAACAGATGTGAAATTTCTGGAGGGGAAGAGAAGAGTAGAAGAAGCAGTAGAAACGGAAACCGTCATGACGGACTCAATAAAATCACAGAGTCCCCCAAAAACCCTAAGGGGTTTTTCTTCGAAACGTTGAGGACGACGAAACAAAAACGCCATCGTTTACTGAGAAAGTAAGCTCGTATAAAGCCACGTGCCGTTATCGCACACGTGGCAGTCATAAATAAAGAGAAGGCTAAAACATTTCTACATCTGAAGGAAAGAGAATCTAGACGACGACAATGGCGGAGAAGAGCAAAATCTCCGATAGCAATAACAACACTTCATCTTCGGTGAAGAAACCGTCGGGGGAGATAGGAACCGGTTCAAGCTATTCAGGTCAGAGGATGTCGTATCCTAACCGGCCCGACGCGGTTAATCCAGATCAGGCCACGCTGAGGGAGCAGTGGAAGTTCGCAATTCGGCAATACAGCAGATGGTACTCACACGCTTGGGGAACTGCGATTCTCGCTGGTGGAGTCTTTTTCGGACTCGGTTGGATCATCAAGGGAGAGAATCCTCTTCCTTCCCTGCAATCGAGTTCAAAGCAAACTCCTTCTGGACGTGATGAAGAAAAATGATTCTGTGTCTACGTTATCCTGGTGAGATTACTGTTATTCAATTTGAGTATCTCGATTCGTATAGTAGGGTTTAGTATTTCTTCTTGGAGTATGGGTTTAGTATCTCATATTGATCCTTTAGTAGACACTTTTGCTAAATCCAAATCTAGATGGACTCTGTTTTGTTGCTTAGAGATGATTAATCGCAGACTCTTTTCTTTGACCTTATGAGGAATTATACATAAAGATCTTCCAAATTTTATACGGATTACTGGTAAACAATACGAAGATGATTATGTTCTACAGCTCACATCTTTAGAATCTATACTAGTGTTCTTGTGAGTTAGCTCCATATGCATTGTAACTCACAAATGAGGTTTTTGCAATTGACTTCAATACAATAGCCTGAGTGAGACAATAATAATGGATGCTCCATTTCCTAAAAAGTTCCTGAGTTTGTGTTGCACTCAACATCTGCATTCTTCTTCTTCATTGCTGCCTTTAGCTTTACTTATTACCAGACAAAACTAGCAAATGAAAGAAACATTTCGAAGTACAATTTCTAGGCTTTCAGAGTCAAATGCTATAACCTTATAAAATCTTTTGTCAAATCTATTTGCAGATGGGGAAAGATAGCACGAGACCTGTGATGGTGCATCATCAATGGTACATATTCATGTACATTACGAAGAACATCAATCGCTAGAAGCAGAGAAAGCAGGAAACAAGCGATTGTAGAGAGTGCAAGAAAAAATAAAACTTGAATGTGAACTTTGTTTGTCTGATATAATTTCAAGAATGTATACAAATTTGCAGGAAATAGTGAAAAAGTTTCGAGGAATAATTAAATATAAGAAAGAAAAAGGAGAGAGAGAAGAGTGTGTGTCTATGCAGAGCAGCAACCAGGTTTCTTAACAGCTGAGATATCATCTCGGCCTCCGACATTAATAGTCTGTCCTTTGGGCAAAGCAGTGGTTGGATCATCACCAGCTTCAAGGGCCTTCTTGCTTACTATTCTGTAAATCTGAGTGAGAACTTCGGTGAAAGCATTGTCAACATTCACAGCTTCAAGTGCAGAAGTCTCCATAAAAAAGGTATTCTCTCTTTCTGCAAAGGCCTTAGCTTCTTCAGTTGAGATGGCTCGAAGGTGACGAAGATCAGCTTTGTTACCAACAAGCATGATCACAATATTTGCATCTGTGTGGTCCCTTAGCTCCTTTAGCCATCTCTCAACGTTCTCAAACGTTACATGACGTGTAACGTCGTAAACGAGTAATGCACCAACAGCGCCTCGGTAATATGCGCTCGTAATGGCTCGGTACCTAATTTTTGAATTGATTTAGTCATCATGCAAACACAAAACATTATTCATCAGATTCTCTATAAGAGAAAGCTTCCTAGATTTGTCAATGTTTTTCTTTTGTTTTTACCTTTCTTGACCAGCTGTGTCCCAAATTTGAGCCTTAACAATCTTATCGTCGCACTGGATGCTACGTGTAGCGAATTCAACACCAATGGTTGCACGTGAGTCATGGCTGAAGTCATTTTTAGTAAAACGAGATAACAAATTAGATTTTCCGACGCCCGAGTCTCCGGTTAAGACTACCTTGAAGAGGTAGTCGTAATCGTCTTCTGCTCTATATGCTCCCATCTTTGTCTTTATGAAGTTGTTTTTGAGATGATTGTTATATTCAACAACGTAAAAGTATTTGGTTGGTTCCAAGAACTTGGGATGACGATGAGAAATCCCACGTGTGTAGTTATTTCTTATCTCTTCTAAGAATAAGTTTTTGTTTCTCTTGTTTTTAACGTTTTCTAAATTGAAGAAGACAGCTACAGGAAACAGAAATTCAAGGGATCGCCTCTATTTCTTAATTTCAAATGATCGGATTGGCTAAACATAAACATTACTAATTTTGTGCTTCTTTGAGGATAGTTTGTGACAACGATATATGGATACCAATCTACCAAAATCGGTAAAATATTTCAATCGTTTGATTTTTCTTTTAAACCATATATAGATCATAAAAGCATTTAACTTAGAAAGAAGTACTCATATAATCCAATATAATCATGTAGATATCTATTTTGCATATATATACTCCATGTATGCTTACAGAGAAATCCAAGTTCATATATGCTAGCTGATTATAGTAAATATTTGACTGGAAGTATATATAGGCTTTGAGACTTGTAAGGTGCTACAAAATTTGACAAGACAAGACTCATGTCTTCTTCACGCAACTACAACTATTTCTGCAACAAAAGGATCATCTTTACTCATATACATAATCATATACTGGGAAGTTACAAGGAAGAGGGCCATCCTCTGAGTGCAGTAGCTTAAAACAGACATCACAAAAATAGCAAGGATTCTCGTTTGTCCACTTGTCATCAACAGCTACCTTAGAAGCTCTTTGTATCTTGCAAACGCTGCATTTCTGAATCCTATGTTTCGGTCGAAACATGATTGGGTAAGCCGCTCTGCTCTGAACATCCTCTGGATGACTCAGCCTCATGTCTCGTATCACTATCATGTGCTTGCAATCTCCCTGTTTTTGGTTTAATCAGATATATATTTGTTGTCTGTGCAAAAATGTTTTCATGGGATGAAAAAGTGCAGAAACAAAAGAAAACCGGAATTTACCTGATGACAATAAAGATAATTCGCTCCGAGTCTGAATCTTATATCACAGAAGCGTGTACTCTGCATTTCTTTAGTTCCAAACTGAGGTAAATCCATGGCTTCCGTTCGACCTAGGATTGCCTTCTGCTTTTGCTGTAATACGCCGGTTAAAATGTATTCCCATTTTTTACGAGCTTCGTCTTCCGAGTTCCAACGCCAATTTCGTATAGGTTTGCTGTAATCTGTCGCTGAGGGATCTCTTAAATCATTATGAAAGATATCCTAAACAATCAGAAAAGCATCCAACCAAATCAGCGAAGAAGAAATTAGACTCACTTAGTTGTCATAAGATGAGAACATGATCAGATGAATTCTTACTTCTATGAGGAAGTATCCAGAAGGATCATATGTTCCTGCTTTTTTCATCACCTGGTCCGTAAGGCAGTGAATCTTATCCTTCAATACAGTCAACATCTGATGTCCTAGAACCAAAATCTCTTGGGTCTGAACAAAATTTCACACAGATAGTATTGTTAATAATGTTGCATATGTTTTACCTCTATGTCTAATCGTCTATATCAAATGAACAAAGGCTTTAATTTATCCCATAAATGCGGGTGTATGAAAAGTTTACAGAAAAATGCAGTACCTTAATTTTGCGACTGTTATAAATCTCAATACACAAAATCACTTCAGGAAATAGCCTTTCCACTTTTCCTTGGCTGTCTGATAGCTTCACCAGCTGTCTAGATTGGAAGGAAATGCGTGAACAGTTAAAAAGATGTTTGGAGCAACATATTCAACATTATAAAGGAAGTGCAAGAGGTTATCACTTGCCGTGTAGGATCTACGAACTTAAGTGACATCTGCTCCAAACCTTCTGGAGGTGGAGCTGCACCTTTACCAATATCAAAAGTTTTGCTGAACAAAAGTTACAACTGAAGTACTATTAGGACAAAGCACATAAGATACATCAGAAGGTAAGACTATGAAAGGTTGACCATAGACCTGAAGCAGTGCAGCTTCACATCTGCTTTATCCTCCTCCTGCTTTTGTTTGAGTTTAGCAAGCTGTTCGACTTTGGAAAGATAAGCTACCTGAAAGCAAAAATTATGATCCATATCAATCTTAAGAAATGCAATAGAGTCATCAGATTGACTACTCTAACCCTCATTCCTTGTTGAACCAAGCCAGTACACTAGTACAATCCATGAAAAAGAAACTAATAGTCAGCCATGCCAAGGCCATCATACATAAAACTCACCTCAGTCTTCTTTTCTGTCATCTTCTTTACATCAGTCTTCTTTACTGTCCTCTTCTTTACAAGAGTATTCTTTACTGTCCTCTTCCTTTTTGCCCTACGGTATACAGAAGAGGTAAACTGTTTGTTAATCATTCTAATATTGTCTAAGTCGCAACCTTGCTTAGTCCCTCAAAATTTCTGATCATGGCCACAACTGATAATCATCTTACATATTGCACAATAACAAAAGCTGAAACAAGGCTTACGACATACATTGAGAGCTTACACAGCTGAACCAGAACCAAAAAGACTTCACACAAGAAGAAACATAATAGCTAAACAACCATCGAAGCAAACAGATAGAAAGGTACATGCCAATTCGTTTTACCCAAGAATTCAAACAAGAAGAAGAATTATATCTAAAAATAAAGATACTTACTTAGGAGAAGAAGCGTTTAGAGATGGTTGGAGCTCATTATCTTCCTGTAATGAAATAAGAACCAATTTTCAGCAATGCTCAATTAATCATTCCAAAGAGAGCATAAAATGAAGAAAAAGTACCTTAAAAGCTTCCTTCATAGCCATTTCCGTGAGTTCCTCCTCCGTATAAATCTTGAGAGTATCAATTCTGCATCAAAATTTTCCCAGTTACAAAACTTTACATGTTTCATGGATAAAGGAAAGAGCCAATCATGTATGAAATACGTACGAGACATCAAGCTGCTGAGAAGAGGAAGGAGATTCCATAGACAAATGAGACTCCAAATCCTGGAGTAGGTTGAGAAAAGAAGACTGGAATTCAGGGACTGTAGAAATATTCCCCACCATGTTCGGCAAATAAATAGGTCCTCCTCTGGGTACCAATGAAGTGACGCTATGCTCACTTCTCTCGCTCTCACACAAACTTTCGCTCTCCATTTTTTTTTTTGTGGGTCGATGCCTCGATGGAAAGAACTCAGATTTTAGGTTTCGATATTTAAAATTAAAAAAATAAACAGTTTCGCAAATCAACGAAACGTTCAAATAGAGTTCTAGAAGGAGAAAGGATTGGGTTATTGCAGTCGATCCACGGAGCTCGTCGTCTTCATGGAGAAGAAGAAAATTCGGAATCTGATAAAACAAGTCTCTGCAGGAGATATTTATAGTGAAACTTCCCCTTTGTTAATCAAGCTCTTATAAAACCCGGTTCAATTTCTTAAACCGGTAATTTATTCAATTATTTGGCTCACTCGTCGATTAATAACTAGTCCGCATTATTTACTTTAACGACGACGTTTTACCTGCGTTTGATATAGATAGTTGAATACAAGCATACAACAAAATAGTGATTACAACTTTATTCGCTCACAAAGGCTTTAATAACAGCTTCATCAACTACTGCTATAAAAATGCTGTTTACCTAAAGATCTGTTCTTGAGTTCAGAACTGTGGCAAGACGAATCGAGAGCAGGAATCGTGTAGGGACCCTCGAGTAATCCCATGGCAATCCATCGATAGGCAGACTCGGTCAAATGAACACCGTCCCAATGCACATACTTGGAAGGATCAATACAACAATCCACTCCTTTAGTCCCACACTGACTAGCACTATTGTAGTGGTACGGATCTCCTGAACCACAGCAAGCGGACAAGGGTCGGTTCATGAACCCTGATACACAACAAGAATCGGTTTAAGAACTTGGTTCGTTAATTTAACCGCAGGAGAATCTGAGTATGTGAATTCAATATACCGAATTTGGCGGGTTCTTCGAAAATACGTAACAAGGCATTATAGTAATCAGCGTATAAGATTGTAACGTGAGGGAAGAGTTTCTGCAGTCTGTTGAGTTCTGTCTGAAGCTCCTTGTTGTGATATTCGGCAAACTTGTTAAGCCAATTCAAACATCCAGTTGAAGGATCATATTCTTCTTTGCTTGATGTCTGATACAGTGTTAAATACATTGTCCAGCATCCAATTGGGAAGTTTCCAGGCACCATAATGGTTTTGCCTCCCATATTGACCAACTCCTATATGCATTCAACATTCAGTCTCACAACTCTGATTTATACAGATAAAGAAGTTTCTTTTTACCGTAATTACGGAAGAAATTGTACTGATCACAGGCGAAACCAGTTCGTTAATCTCTTCTACAGGTTTTCTAAGCATGAAGCCGTAATTATAATCATTCCCTCCGATCTCTCCGATTATAATTAAAGCATTTGCAATCACTTCTCTGCAATCTATAAGAAAACCAATTCCAAGTGAGTTTGTATCATTATAATTTGATTGACACCTAAAAAACAAGTTGTATTCGACATTCTTAACCGTGTAAAACAGATCTTCAATGAAAGCCATGATCTTCATTACCTTCAGGTGAACTACATAGATTTGGCAAGATCTCCTTGAAGAGCTTAAGCTGCTCTCTCAAACTAGCATTGGTGTGAGCATAATGAATTCCTTTGCTCTCAAGAAAGTCATGTTCCAATGCAGTTTCTCCAGCTACCGCGAAATTAACACCTTTCTTAAAATCTCCATTTTTAGATCCAAAGAAAGGAGGCACATAAGGAAGCCCCAAGTATTCAGCTGTAAAGAGAAGAATAAAACTACCATAAGTATTTTTGTTATACTGTTAACTTGCAAAAAAAACATAGAAAAACAGAGTAAAAAAAAAAAAACTAACACAGATTCAGAGCAAATCTTTCAAAAACACAATACAAGTATAATTGATAAGATAAACTATTGGGTGACTGAATTTAAGACAGTCTCAATAAGAGAGAGTAAAAGGAGAACAATTACCGATGAAGTCGATGATGAGGCGGCCATTGGAGAAACGACCGGTGGGGAAGTGAAAGAAAGTTTCTCCATATGGAGGAAATGCAGACTGAGGAAGATCGTTAGGGTCGGAGAGATGGAGTAAGTTTCCGGTGTCGGTGATCGAATCCCCGAAGCTTATGATCGATTTGAAACTCCGACACTGTTCTTCTGAGCTTACGACTGTGGCTAGCAACGTAATTAGAAAGAAGGTCTTCATGAGTTTCTTGATACGATGAGAATTTAGAGACTCCATGGAAGAGGACTAGAATTGAAACGCCATTCTTGGGGATTTGAAGTTTGAGGACAAGTGTCTGTCCTCGTGTCGGCTCATTAATCCATTAGTTCCGATCGGAATTGAATTTTCGTTTCACTCCCAATAACCCACTTCCCATATTTTAACAGAATCCCTCCAAAGTAATATATGAAAATTCACTGCATTAGTTTTTGATTTATTTGAATTTATATTAGAGGTAACATAAGTTCACTCTTTCACTTTAATTTACCAATTCAAATTGTCAGATACAATACATGATACAGAACTTACATATTTTATCAGGATTCTTTTTCGATTTTCGGAACCTGTATCAGTTGTTAATCAAAATATTCTGTGTGTCAGATAATCCATTAATCTTAATTTCAGGGCTGAGGCAAGACCAATCGATAGGTGGAAACGCATACGGTCCTTTGAGTACTCCATCAGCTATCCATTTGTATGCAGCCTCAGTCATATGAACACCATCCCAAGCAACGTACTTCGAAGGATCATTACAATATTCAACTACACTAGTCCCACATTGCTTCCCAGGGGTAAAGTTGTATGGTCCTCCTATACCGCAGCAAGCAGACAAAGGCTTGTTCATGAAACCTGATTGCAAAATAAAATTGGTTAGCAACATTGAATCAATGTACAAGTTGTTCGTATAGATTCGGTAGAAGGATTCAAGGATCAAGAAGGCTAACCGAATTTGGCCGGTTCTTGGTAAAGGCGAAACAGAGCATGATAGTTGTCAGCATATATGATGTTGACATGAGGGTTGTGCTTCCTTAGTCTATTGAGTTCTGCTTGAAGCTGCTCGCTGTGGTGTTCTGCAAAATTGTTCAGCCATTTCAAACATCCAGTTAAAGGATCGTATTCTTCCATGTTTGATGTTTGATATTGTGTCAAATAGGCGACTGAACATCCGATTGGGAATCCTCCAGGAACCAGAAATGATCTTCCCCCTAAATCGATCAACTCCTGTACATGGTTCTTGATGCTTTCAATATTTATACTCAAAATACAGTAAAATTTGATTTTTCCTTATTCCCAGGATAGGCCAATAAAGAATATGATGAGGTAGTTCAGAAAATAGAAATCTTTACCGTGATTGCAGAAGAGATAGTAGTAATCACCAATGGAACCAGCTCTTTGATCTCTTCGATGCTTTTGCGCACGAAGAATCCGTAATTATAGTCATTACCTCCAATTTCTCCCATGAGAATCAAAGCATTTTCCATCATATCTCTGCAGTCTTAAACAAGATTAGAGAGTAAAGCATTACATCAGTAGAGAGCTCGCTTCATTGCATCTTGACGCTTAAAATAGGTAGGATCTTAATGCACAGCCCAAAACAGAACAAATGTTAGTTTTTCGTAGTGACACTCTGCTAAACCAAAGCTGAATCTTAGGTTTTCTGCTAGAGCCTCCAAAAGAACAATCACCACGGCTCCAGTAATTGCCCATTAAAAACTATTCCATGTAGCTAATTTTGAGGTGAACTGCAATACCTTATCAACTCTAGCCCCTACTGGGATATGATTGAAGCATAGAAAATTACATCTGATATTCTAATCCAAATAGGAAACAACAACTATAGAAAAATGGCCAATGATTTCCTAACCTGAAGGAGAGCCACATAAGTTAGGCAAACTCTCTTTGAAGCTCCTAAGCTGAACGCCTAAACTGACATTGGTGTAAGCAAAATGGATTCCTCTCTCCTCAAGAAACGAACGTTCCAATGCTGTTGCTCCCCCCACCGCGAAATTAACTCCCTTCTCAAACTTCGCATTTTTAGATCCATAAAATGGAGGCACAAGCGGTAAACCCAAGAATTCAGCTGTGACCAGAACCATAGAAAAGCGCATGAGAGAGCTCTGAACTCAAGGTTTTATACAATCAAACTTGCTATTAAAGTAATAGAATCCGTAAGACGTTAAACGAAGAGTTACTTACACACAAACATAAAACAGGCGAAGATTTACATCAGATTTAGGAGCAGAAGAAAAACAAACAAATATAATATCATTTCTGCTAGATGTTAAGATTAATAACAATTCATCATAAATTTTGTGAATGCTAAGACAACAAGGATTCATTATGAATTTTGCAATTCAGGAAGGGAGAAACCAATATCAATTACAAGTCCATGATTCAACTATGATTTGGCTATTTCCGTAGAAAATCTATGGAGCTCGACTTTAGAGCGTTTCATTCAATCCAAAATACTACAGCCTCCGAATTGTTCGGAATTCTATTAGGGATGTAATATTCACCTGGAAACTCTATGTAGGTATCAACATACTATTCATATTCGTACAGACTCTCACTAACAATCTCAGACCCCCAAGTAAAGAAACGTACCAATGAAATCAATGACGAGGCGGCCGTTTGAGAATCTTCCAGTGGGATGGTGGAAGAAGGTTTCTCCGTACGGTGGAAACGCCACGTGAGGAAGATCGTTAGGATTCGAGAGGGCCAGCAAGTTTCCGGTGTCGGCAATCGAATCGCCGAAACTGATGATGGATTTAAAATTTCGGCACTGCGTTTCCGAGTTCACTGTAGTGAGGAAAAGAGTTGATAGAACGAAGATCTTCAACATTTGAATATTGGGAGACGTCATGGGAGAGTGTTGAAGGTTGCAGAGCTCTTAGTCGTCCCTTCCAATTTGGAGTTTCTTTTTTGCTCGTATTTGTTTTTGTGATTTTCAATTCCATTTTGGGATACAATTAAATGCGAAAAGATAATAAAAAAAATTCTCAAAAAATACGTATTAATCAATTATTGGACGCAGCAGGTATGGAAGCGAATCGTAGTGGGATTCTCTTGTCTACTCCTTCATGTATCTCTGTCATGGTCCATTAATATATTTGTATAATACTATATTAGAACTAGAAGTCAAATACATGAATGTTACTTCTACTGTTACTCTATAGTTAATTAAGGGTTTCGAGGTTTACAAGTGAGTGGAGAAATACATGTTGTCTAGTAGTAGCTTATTCACCCATGTCGAACATCGAGACACTGAAAGGATATGATGTGTCTAATAACTTCGTGAACTGCTTAATCTCAGAGCTGATGCAGAACCAATCCAAAGGAAGAACCGCATATAAGTACCTAAAACTAGCAACACCTTTTTGGTTCTAACGGTCATGCTTCCCAAGTAGGAGTGTTAATATGAGCTAGTTCGATCAACTCAACTCAGTTTGCTATGAATTCGGCAATAAGCTCACGTTCAAATCATTTAGATCGTAAGTTAAATGATCCACCTCGCGAGCTACCCAACAAATATAATAATAGTAAATTAATAATATTAAAATTTAAAAAATATGTAGAATAATCCAATAACATAATTTTAGATTTTAAAATTAAGAAACATATCTAAATAAAACTGAATAGAGTCCAAAAGTAAAATACAATAAAATAAAAACTAATATGATAATACAAGAATATATCTTAAGAATAGTAAAATTTCTATTTTTAATATGGTAGTTTCTATCTTCTAAGAGAATAATATCTATTTTCTAAAAAGATAGTATATTTTCCAAAATGACAATTTTCATATATAAAAGGACAATTTTCATTTAAGTTATAAAAAAAGTGGAGCTCATGAGCTAGCTCACACTCATTAAAGCTCGTTCACAAAACTCGTGAGCTAAATTAAACTCAGCTCATTTACCTCATTTATTAAGTGAGCCTAAAGAGCTAAATTAAACTCAGCTCATTTACCTCATTTATTAAGTGAGCCTAAAATTGAGTTGAGTCAGCTAACGGCTCATATTGACTCCCCTATTCCCAAGCACATGTGACTTCCTTTGATTACTTGTTAACTGAACCAACATCTCCTTATTCAATCTTGACCGAGATCTTTATAATTCTTCATCCAATTACTTGTGTAGCACTCCATTTTGCCTTGTGCCACAATGTATATTTTCCTCATGATTTAATAAGGTGAATCATTAATCACAATTTCAGAGCTGAGGCAAGACCAGTCGAAAGGAGGAATTGCATACGGTCCGTTGAGTAATCCATCAGCTATCCATTTGTGTGCAGCCTCAGTCTTATGACCACCGTCCCAAGCCACATACTTTGAAGGATCATCACAAGATTCAACTACGTCAGTCCCACATTGCCTGCCAAGGGTAAAGTTGTACGGTCCTCCTATACCGCAGCAAGCGGACAAGGGCTTGTTCATGAACCCTGATTGTAAAACAAAGCAGGTTTGCAACATTGAATTAATGTACAAGTTGTTTGTGTAAGTTCGGTAGAATGATTAAGAAGGCTAACCGAATTTGGCTGGTTCTTGGTAAAGGCGAAACAGAGCATGATAGTTGTCAGCATATATGATGTTGACATGAGGGTTGTGCTTCCTTAGTCTGTTGAGTTCTGCTTGAAGCTGCTGGCTGAAGAATTCTCCAAAATTGTTAAGCCATTTTAAACATCCGGTTGAAGGATCATATTCATCCATGTTTGATGTTTGAAATATTGTCAAATATGCTACTGCGCATCCAGTTGGGGATCCTCCGGGAACCAAAAATGTTCTTCCCCCTATAGCAATCAACTCCTGTACATGTTTCTTGTAGATTTCAATATTTTGTCTCAATATACAGTACAATTTGTGCTTTCCTTGTTCTCAGGACAAGCAGATCAAGTATATGATGAGCTAGTTCAGAAATAGAAATCTTTACTGTGATTGCAGAAGAGATAGTAGCAGTCACCAATGGAACCAGCTCTTTGATCTCTTCAATGCTTTTGCCCACGAAGAATCCGTAACTATAGTCATTACCTCCAATTTCTCCCATGAGAATTAAAGCATTTTCTATCATACCTCTGCAGTCTTAAACAAAGTTAAGAGTAAAGCATTATATCACCAGTGAACTCCATTCATTGCATCTTGGAGCTTAAAATAGGTGGGAGCTTAATGCACAGCCCAAAACAGAACAAAATTTCTTGACGAGAGAAGTGAAATGCAATCAAAACTATCCCCTAGTGGGATATGATTGAAGCTTAGGAAATTATATCTGATATTATAATCAAAACAGGAGACAAGTATAGAAAAAAGGTCAATGATCTTCCTAACCTGAAGGTGAGCCACATAAGATAGGCAAACTGTCTTTGAAGCTCCTAAGCTGAACGCCTAAACTGACATTGGTGTGATCATAATGGATTCCTCTTTCCTCAAGAACGGAACGTTCCAGTGCTGTTGCTCCTCCCACCGCGAAATTAACTCCCTTCTCAAACTTTGCATTTTTAGATCCATAAAAAGGAGGCACAAGCGGTAAACCCAAGAATTCAGCTGTGAACACAGCCATAGAAAAGCTCAAGGTTTTATAAAATTAAACTTGTTTTTAAAGCAAGAGCATCGAGAAAAATTTAAACAAAGAGTTACTTACACAAAAAAAAAAAACAGGGGAAAAGTTAAATCAGATTTAGGAGCAGACAAAAAATAAACAGATAATCTCGTCTCTGCTAAATGTCTAGATTAACAAAAAATAAATGTAATTATCATGATTTTTTATAATCTAAAGAAAACTAAGATCCGTTGTGAATTCTGCATTTCAAGAAGGAAGAACTAATATCAATTACAAGTCCATGATTCAAATATACTTTGCTAATTCAGGAGAAAATCTATGGAGCTAGAGTTAAACAAAGACAACGACCTGCGAAATGTTTGGAAAATTTTCATCACGTAAGATTTACTGTTCAATCTTGGTACAGACTCTCACTAACAATCTCAGACCCCAAGTAAATAAACGTACCAATGAAATCAATGACGAGACGGCCATTAGAGAATCTTCCGGTGGGATGGTGGAAGAAGGTTTCTCCGTACGGTGGAAACGCCGCGTTAGGAAGATCGCGAAGATCCGAGAGGCCTAACAAGTTTCCGGTGTCGGCAGTCGAANAGATCCGAGAGGCCTAACAAGTTTCCGGTGTCGGCAGTCGAATCGCCGAAACTGATGATGGATTTAAAAATTCGGCACTGCGTTTCCGAGTTCACAGTAGTGAGAAAAAGAGTTGATAGAACGAAGATCATCAACACTTGAGAATCAGGAGAAGTCATGTGAGAGTCTTGAAGGTTGCAGAGCTTTCCGTCGTCTCCTCCTTTAATGCCTGGGAAATGAAGGCAAAAAGATTTAAAAATTAATAAACACGTGTTAATCAAGGGCCCATTAATCAATTATTGGACGCAGGAAGTATGGACATGAAATCGTAGCCGTCGTTGTCTATTGTTTTGTTTTTGGTCCAAATCTTTTTTAAAATAAAACACTAGAATTAAATTTTAAATATTAAAATAGTAAATCATCTTTTATTCAAATATGAATTTATAAAATATTATAATATCTTGCATTAATGATTTTGAAAAATACACAATAAATCTATTTGTATTGAAAATCTTTTAAGTGGGTGATTATAAACGTTTTAAAGTATTTTGAGGATTTTTTAGTTTTTTTTGTTAATTTGGCTCGACGAGATCCGATTTATAACCTAAAATTCACCCCTAAAATTATTTTTTTAAGTTACCATAATGCAGCTGGTAGGAATCGAGTCCTGGTGCCAAATCATTAGCCGGATCATCCTAACCACCAGATTGAAAACAACTCGACAGTTAAAAATATAAAAATTTAGATCTCTTAAGTGGAGTTTTGGAAATGTTATTACAAATTATAAAATTTTTTCCAAATTCATCACTGAAAAACTTATAAAAACTAAATCACTCAGCAAGTGGCATTTACTTTAGTGGCAGACAGTAAATCTGCTAAATGACAAACGCATTTGGATATCCAAAAATAAAATTCTACTACTTATATTATATAGAAAGATCGGCCTCTTATGAAAAAAAACTAAATCACTGAAGATTCAATACACCTTTCTATTTCTAAAAGTGAGATGAAAGAGACGGAAGTTAACAATAATAAGAAGGAAAAAGTTTGCTCTTTATATCAGTACAATATTCAACAAAATTAAAGAAATCTAAAAAACAATTAAGAAAAAAAAGCTGTAATTAATTTTTTTTTGTCAATTCAAATAATATTAGAATGGCTAGAAAAAATGTTTACAACATTAAATCATTTGTTGACTTTTAAATACTACGAGCGAGCAAAAATATCAGTTTTATTGATTTTAGAATGACATGAAGTGAAATGGAGAAAAAAAGAGATTTAGCAAAAAAAAAAAACATCAAATAGCTCAATATATTCACGAATTATTTAGCAACAAATGTGTAGCTACGTATATTTTTTTGGGCTACTATTGTACATATACGTTCATTACTAGATAATTTGTGGGTAAATCTAAATCGTGATGATTTGATGATCTTTCGTGGTTTTACTTTATAACTTTATAACTGATATTCAGCCACATATTTTTCTTACCTAAATTGTGGCTATCGAAAACAAACAGAAAACACATTTAAATTGGTACCAGAATTATAAGGCACACTCTAAATAATATGATCTGTCTAATCACCCATTGTGTACTGCTTAATCTCGGACCTGAGGCAAGACCAATTGAAAGAAGGAACGACATATGTACCTTCAGCTATCAATTTATATGATTAAGCTACTGACATCACTTTTTTTCCAAAAGACAACAAAATATAATTCAAATACAATATTACATTACACGATCCAATATAAGCACTTGGAAACATATGTTCTCTCCCAAATTTTCATAGAAGCTTGTATCAGCTACTCATAAAAGAATGTTGTGTGTTTAATGACTCTATTTCGTTAATCTCGGAGCTGAGGCATGAAGAATGGAAAAGAGGAATGGCATACGGTCCTTTAAGTATTCCATCTGCTATCCATTTGTGTGCAGCCTCGGTCATATGAACACCATCCCAAGCCAAATACTTTGAAGGATCATCACAAGATTCGACTCCTACAATCCCACATCTTCTACTAAGGCTGAAGTTGTACTCTCCACCAATACCGCAACAAGCGGACAAGGGCTTCTTCATGAACCCTGTCAATATCATTGATTGGAAACTCAGTCAATACTAAATAAGTTACTCGGTTGTTTAGATTCAACAAATCGACTAACCATATTTGGTTGGTTCTTCAAAGAGGCGCAAAATAGCATTGTAGTAGTCAGCGTATATGATGTTGACATGAGGGTGAAGTTTCCTGAGTCTGTTGAGTTCTGTCTTAAGTTGCTCGCTGTGGTATTCGCCAAACTTGTTTAGCCATGTCAAACATCCAGTTAAAGGATCGTATTCTTCCTTGTTTGTTGTTTGATATAATGTCAAATAGATCACTGAGCATCCTTTAGGGAACTCTCCAGGCACAAGAAACGTTCGTCCTCCCATACCAATCAAATCCTGGATTCAACATTTAGTCCCAAAGCAACAAAAACATTACAGAAACTGTAAGAACAAAAATGGTTACCGTGATTGCAGAAGAAATAGTACTGATCACCAACGGAACCAACTCTTTGACTTCTTCAATAGGTTTGCGTTCGAATAATGGGAAATTATAATCATTTCCTCCAATCTCTCCCATGAGAATCAAAGCATTTCCAGTCATATCTTTACAGTCTAATAAACAAGGACAAGTGAGCTCAGTTCACGGGAAATGTACATATAATAATCACTAAACTTAAAAATGGAGAAGTGAATCTTAACTACCTAATGGTGAGCCACATAGATTTGGTAAACTGTCCTTGAAGCTCTTAAGCTGAACTTCTAAACTAACATTGGTGTGAGTATGAATTCCTCTCTTCTCAAGAATAGAACTATTCAATGCAGTTGCTCCACCGACAGCGAAATTAACACCTTTCTCAAAGTCTCCATTTTTAGATCCATAGAAAGGAGGCACATAAGGAAGCCCCAAATATTCAGCTGTAAAGAGACAAATGGGAGAAGAGATGTAAATTGTTAACTTGCAATTCAAGAAAAAGAAAAATACAAAAACAATACCATAAGAAACCCTAAGAATCAGCTGTGAACAAGAGCCCACGCAAATCCTAATTTTTTTTCTTCCAGGTTTTAATACAAATTCAATCGAAAAAGCTGTGAAAGAAACAAGAATTCATTCACAGAGGAGGATATTATTTTTTTTGATTTTTTTTTGATTGAGGCTTTCTAACAGAGTAAGAGTTCACATAAGACCAGGAAACGAAGAAAAAGACACTTAATTAATAACTCTTTGGTTTCTTTTCATAAAGTTTCAAATTCACAAACTATCTTAATTACTTTTTGGATTTTTCTCAGAGATTACAACATGTTCAATTTAAAACGTTAAAAATACTCCAATTGAGACAGAACTCGAAAAGAGCAAGTTACCGATGAAGTCGATGATGACTCGACCGTCGGAGTAACGGCCGGTTGGGTTGTGGAAGAAGGTTTCTCCGTATGGAGGAAACGCAATCGCAGGAAGATGGTTACGATCGGAGAGACCGAGCAAGTTTCCTGTGTCCGCAATGGAATCACCAAAACTTATGATCGATTCGAAATTCTGACACTGCGATTCTGAGGTCACAGTAGAAAGAATAGATAGAAAGAATATAACGAGCTTCAACGTATGAGAACATGGAGACGCCATGAGAGACGGTCCGAATCTTTCTATCTTTTTATGTGATTTTATTTGTTGTGGTAAAGTTATAAAGAAGCCAAATGGCTCGGATGGGACCAATGAAACCGAGAGTTATTGCTTTCATCTTTGTAAGTGTGGGACAATGCAATTATTTTGTGTGGACTATAAAAAGTTTAAGATTCTATCGTTTAAAACACATGCTTTGACTTTTCATATTTCAACAACCGTATATCTACTATTTGTCTTGTTTCTTTACTTCGTTTTAGCGAATTATTCACGAGATTTATGCGAAGTTATTCAAGTTTTGACTAAAGGCAAACATTATTATTTTATTGAAGTGTTGAATGATTGGTATGTGACCAATGTTATTTGGTTCTTCTATATCGCGAGAATTCTATATATATATAGCTAAAATCCAAAGATACAGCAAGATCAACCATAGAAAGTTGTCAATTAATGAAGAAAAGAGAAAAAAAATCTGTTACTCACTACAAGAAAACTTGTCGTTTGACACTGCACAATCAGTTGCAAAACCTGAGTCGCTAATTTATGGAGTCGCAAATTAGTCGCTAATTTGCGACTGATTTG
>OVAX01002508.1:0-28745 GCA_900406405.1 Lepidium africanum
TCTGCCAGAGGTAGATACAGCTTCTTCAGGTACAGATAATCCTCTATCTGCATCTTCCAAAGCCCAAAATCGTTTCCGTCAAATTTGTCAATCTTCACCTTTCTTTCTTCTGCCAATGCTGTTACTCGTCTGAGAGAACCAAAGCTCTGATACCAATTGTTGAGAATCGATTCAAACGAAGTAACCGTAAGCAAGAAGGTAAAGCAAGAATCGAGACAAAAGACACAGGGATTTTTACGTGGTTCGATCGTAACTGATCTACGTCCACGGCCACACTAGTGCAATTCACTACTCGGATCAAAAGTTAGGGTTTACAATTACATTGGGATATATATATAGAATGATAGAGATTTGGGCCACAAGGCCCATACATAACTGAAAGCCCAAAACCAAACGATTTGGGCTGCGCCCCCTGACCCCTGCTCTGCGTAGGGAACAAAGGGGTTCCTGGCAAATCAGTCTCCACAACTCAACAGAGCTTACGTGATCGAAAGTGACTAACCGATCTATTGCAGCTCGTTCCATATTTGTCGCTCCGAGTTGTGACTCCAGAGGAGGTAGGTTGATATTCTCTTGAGTAAAGAGATTCACGATGTAGAAATTCCATTGAAGATCTTGCATAAGGAGCCAACTACCATATGTCCCCCAACAATGACTATTTTTACGAATTCCACACCAAGAGATTGTGTTTTGTAAATTTGGTCTTTTTCCTTAGGATTGAACAGCATTAAAGAAGTGTTGTTGATGTTGTATTCAGGAAAGAGAATTAGCCAAGGTTCCTGACTTTTGGGCACAGATTTTCTCGAAGCAGAGTTCCAAGAGGAACTTACCAATTTAGCTCGATTGAAATCAGCAAAGCCTAGACCTTCGAAAACCGATATCACGAGATCTTGAGGAAGTTGCGACCATAAATTAGGGTTTTTATGATTTTTCTCCATCAATACCAAGAGAGGGAGAGGAGAAGAAATCTCTGAATATTTTACGGTCACCGTTTTCAAAAAAAGCCTAAACGAGTATATATATTGAAAAGAAAAAACCCTAAACGATTATGAATGTGTTTTCTGATTCAATACGATTTTTATTTTCATATACGACACCTTTTTGCATATAAAAATTTTGACCTTACCCAAACTAATTAGGAATATAGACTATCCAAGTTTTGTGAAATTTTTTATTAAAACAGAAAAGAAGTATACTAAAATTATTTTATTTTATTAATCTTTGTTATACTAAAATTATTTTTTTGTTAAAAATTAGATCGATAAGGCTCGATCTATAGCCTAGTCCAACCTACCCTAGATGTCATCATTATTAGTTAAATCATCTTAACCACCAGACTGAGAATAACTCGGCACTAAAATTATATTATATTTTTTTTGGTCTGAAAATTATATTATATTTATCTTTTAGAATTATATAGTAATTTTTTTAATTGTCTTGGATCATCTCCAATAGTGCTCTAAATCCTACTCCAAACTCTATATTTAGAGAAAAATGTCTCCAATGATGCTCTATTTCTTGTTCTAAAAATAGAGATCTCTATTTTTTTCTCCAAATTTGGAGAACTCTATCTGTTAGAGTAGGATTTTTTCCTTACAAAATAATCCTTTAATTTATAGTGTATTATTATTCTATGCCTAAACAAATTATATGATCAATATATATATATATATATATTACAAAATTTTAATTATTTTATTAAAACTAACAAAATTATTGAAATCTATAAAATTTATTAAAAATATTAATAAATTATTATTACATAGTTAAAATTATTAAATAGTACTAAAATTAAAATAAAATTAAGATAAACTAGTACTTAAAATATTTGAAACATCAAAAACCATTGATCTAATATTCTGGTAAATCGCTTCCACATCCATTAATATCATTGAGGTATTGCCCAAAGGAGTAGATGCCAGAAGAACTAGTTGATCAGCTCTTTTTCTAAGAATTCTTGCTTGTTCTACTTGAATATACGCACAAATATTTGGATCTTCTATTGAATTTAAGTTTTTGAAATAAAATTTTGTTTTCTTCCTTAAATTCTTTAAATGCAAAATTCTTACTTTGAAGCTCAAGATGTTGTTCTCTTTGTGCTTTTGTCTTCTTTAGTTGCTCCAAAAGTTGTTTATCCCTATCGTCTAATGTCTTGATAACATCGGATGTTTGATCACTAATTTTTCTTTTAAGCTTGGATTTTTTAATACCATTTGGTCGTTGAGATGGAGACCCACCAAGAATGTCATTTTTCTCATCTAAATTTAGAGAAATTGAAGATAAACCTGGATACTTTTGTGTAGCGAAATCAAGAGTGAGATTTTTCGACTCTATATTTTTGATAGGAGTGGCACCATCTTTAAACTTTTCAAACTTTTTAATAATGTTCCATATATGATCAAACTTCCAACCAGACTTGAATTTTGGATCTTCCATTACCATTTATTTTGCTTGATTGAACTGAAATTTTTTTTGAAAAATTAAATGAATAAATAAGTAAATAAAATTGATTTTATATATATATATATATACTAAACGAATAATGTTTATAACAACAACGTATTCATCAAGCCAAATATAAACCATACAAAAAATTGTTATTATATAGAAGAATCTCATATTTGATAAAAGACCCGTAGTTGAATCTGTAAAACATATTAAGAATTTGGAGAACTGAAAATAATGTTTTTTGGGTTAACAATATGCTGGAAAAAAACACACACAATATCATTACTTGAAGCACCACTTGGACGTCTATTCTCACATTGTTTGATACATGAATGTAATTTTCTTGTTGCTCTCTCTATTGTATGTAAATGACATTGAAGAGAGTTTTTGAAATGTTCACTCCAAGTTTGAAGTTTTGTATTCTGGAACACCTCTAACACAAGATTCCAAAATTGATTACACCTGTGATTCGGCCTTGAGAAATTTTCATATAAACTTGACATAACAATTGACCTTCTTCTTTAGAATATCTAGAAGAACGAAAGCCATTCATTATGATTAAGAAAATAAAACTAAACCTTCTCTCTCAAAATCTTAATGGAAGAACTGTCCAAAAACTCTTATTTATAGAATTAAGCTACTCCTTAATCTATTAGGATTTTAAACTACTCAACTCATAACTAACTTATTTAAGTATATCTCTAAAAGGTATTCCTTTTAGAAATATTTTGCTCCTCAAGTTAAGGAATTCTCCCAAATTGATTGCAAGTATGATTTGTTCCTATTTCTATAAATACAATTCTACGTAGTTCTATTCAAGACATAAAAAAATCACTTTGAATTTTCTCTTCAAACTCTAAAAAAATGAATTTTAATTCTAATATTCAAACATATTTTTCCGATTCATCATCCTCTTCTGATGATGATGCGAATATAGAAATCATCAATAATCTCGATCAAGAAAAACATGTGATACGTCTTTCTATCGCTAATAACAATACAACTATCCAATATTTTCTCAATCAACAAAACAACAATTTAATCCATGGTGGCTCAACTCAAGGACGTTCTTTCATCCACCGTGACCGAGAAAATGCGCATAATAGATTGTTCAACGATTACTTCTCAGAGGTGCCTGTTTATAATGATGCTATTTTCGTAGAAGGTATTGTATGTCTCGTTCTCTTTTTCTCCGTATTAGTAATTGAGTTGAACGTCATGACAACTGCTTCACACAAAGAAGAGATACAACTTGTAGACTTAGATTATCATCCGTTCAAAAAGTAACAGCTGTATTTCAGATGTTAGTGTATGGTCAACCAACAAATGCCACAAATGAGTATATAAAGATAAGCGAATCAATGGCAATCGAAAGCATGAAAAATTTTGTCGAGCCATTGTGGATATATTTTTGGAGCAATATTTACAATCACCAACAGCTAATGACATTTCCCGACTTCTCTACATTGGTGAAAAGTGGGGTTTTCCGTGGATGTTAGGTAGCTTGGATTGCATGCACTGGAAATGGAAAAATTGTCTTACCGCTTGGGCTGGACAATATGCTGGCCGTACTGCATCACCAACTATAATTCTTGAAGCTGTGGCGGATTATGATCTTTGGATATGGCATGCATACTTTGAAATGTCAGGCACCAATAATGATATCAATGTGTTGGAGTCTTCTCATCTTTTCTCCAATCTTACTCAACGTATTGCTCTCCCTGCTCATTTTTTCATACAAGGAAAAGAATATAATATGGGGTACTATTTGGCTGATGGTATATATCCAAGATGGTCCACAATAGTGCAAACAATTCATGAGCCAAGGGGTCCAAAAAAATATTTTGCTATGCAACAAGAATCTTGCAGGAAAGATGTAGAACGTGCTTTCGAAGTTCTCGAATCGTTTTTCACAATTGTGAAAGGACTAGCTCGTTTTTGGGAAAAAAATGTTATATATGATATCATGACTACATGTATAATTTTGCATAACATGATAATTGAATATGAACATGATCTTGATGCACCAATAGAAGTCGAAAGAGAAGTTTCACCTTTGGAAGTCGAAACAACAGAAAATGAAAATACTTGATTCCAAGAGTTTTTTGCTCGATACAGACAAATCAAAGACAAAAAAGCTCATTTTTCACTTCAAAATGCATTAGTTAATCATTTGTGGGAGAATTATAGTAATGATGATGTTTTAATAAAAATGAATTTTACATTTGTTTGTTTCCATTTTATTTTAAGTAATGTAAACTTTATTTTAAATTAATTGTGATTTATTAATCTTGTTATTAACTATTTAAATAAATGGATAAAATATGTAGATTTGAAAAGTAAGGACATCTTAGAAAATACTAAAATTGTTTAGAGTAACCATTGGAGTAAACCCTTCTCTATGTTTAGAGAAAAAAATAAAGCGAACCATTGGAGATGGTCTTAGACCCCTCTAACTCTAAACATGATAATACCCATGGACTTCACAAACTCATTCATCATTCTCATCATCTCTTCTCACAAAGTCAGATCTAAAGAGGTCAGAAATCTTCCTCAACTTGTAATTTCGCATTTCATTTATGTTTATTAAATGTCTACTCTCATAAATAGATTCGTATAATTTACTCGCCGTTCTTCTATTTAGTTGTTTTTATAATAAAAACATGATCTTGTTTTAATCTTCCAAGAATAAGAATGTCAAAGAAAGACCTTAGGATCATTTATGAAAGTGTGAAATTGGAAAAAATGGTTGCGCTACTAAAAAGATATCACTTAAGAGTAAGATTTACAGCTTTTAATCATAGAGATGTTATTAAGTTGTTAGCTTTCTATAATATTGTCTTCTTTTTGGTAAATATATTGTCTTCGTACTTGTTGTTTTTATAGTATCCTTAATTACAAATGCCATAATAAAGCAGTAAAAAGAATAACTTCCATGAAAGCAGCAAAATTTTCCACAACAAAAGCTCACATAAGCATAAGCTGATTTGTATAGTATACTAACCTTTGTGTAAATTGAAGAGAAAAATTGAAACCATCATGCACGCGTGAGACTTGGTACGAACCATTGAGGAAGCTCCGACCAGAAATTAGGGTTTTTATGATTTTTCTCCATCGCAATATCGCGAGAGAAAGGAGAAAAAAACTTTGAATATATTTACTAAACCTAAACGAGTATATATATATGAAAAGAAAAACCCTAAGCGATTACGAAAATGCATAGTTTAAATATGATTTTTATTTGTTAGAGAACACCGTATTATAAATCTAACTTAATGAGACAAAAGAGGGATTGTGTTTGCAGACCTCACGCTTAAGCTTGTTATCTTTTCTTAGTAGGTTTAATAAAAGAGAATAGCGATCTATTAATGCTTGCAATCACGCTTCTTTCAACTATCCTATTATCAGCCACAACTGTAACTTTATCAATTTAACTCCAAGGAAAAAGACAATATACAACACAAGCCTAACTTAATCCATCATCCATGTTAAACGATTTACTAGTACAACTCACCCACCCCATCACAAGGGCCTGGTTACATTTACTAAAGATTTCAGATAAATTAACATGTAGTCTTCGATTAGTTTCTGCCGTTTCCTCTTACATTCATTGGAGCTTTTGTTCTTCTGGATGATTCTGCTTGTGAAGCAGAACGGCTGGGAAGCAACATTGGTTGCTCTCTGTTTACAGGACCACCTGCAAAAATATCAACCGAATGATATCTTTTTGTTCATACATGAACGTGAATCCATGGCATAATTTGACCATTACTTACTTCCAAATGAACCAGACAGGCCGGGTAACTGCATTTGTCTTCCAGCATTCCCACTCCAAGACTGTTCAAAATTATCCAACTCATCTGCAAAAATTTGCAATGGAAAGCAAGAAAAATAAACATCATATAAGGTTTTCACCTCCACAATAGTATCTTTATAAAGCTTGGCGAGAAAAGTATTACTTACTTTCATTCAAATTATGCAAGGTCTGCGTTGTATCAACTCGACCATCTGAATTAAGTTTACGCGCAACAGTGTGGCCCTGAATGGCATAAGAACATCAGTCATATTTGACCCAACAACAGAAGAAAAAAATCTTATTACCTTCAAGGTATGGATGTATAAACTACCTTATTATGAATTCCTCTTGAAATCCTGTGCGCTGCTTCCCTTGTTTCAGTGTTGGCTTCTTTGCTTTCTTCAAGAATTAACTGTTTCACAAAAAGACCAGCGTTAGTAGTAGGCAGAAACTAATATTCTTACATACCCATACAAATTCAGTACTAGTACAACTCACCCCATTACTTCCTGTCCTTCTGGTCTTCGAGGAAGTATAGTAATTGCCGTTCCCACCACCGTATGTTACAGTCGAGCTCTGGAAACTATAACTACGAGTTTGGGGTTGCCATTGCCCATTGTTCACCATAGCATTCACATTCATGCTTGGCATTTGTCTGTTTCTTCTCTCTGCAACTACATAAATCAGAGTAAATTCCAACGACATAAAGGATAACATTCCACCTCATAACTGAGGTAAATAAGAATATAATTATCACCTTCCACTCTAGTATCTTCATTTTCCACCTCACAGCTTGACCTGCGATGTTTCCCTAGACTTCTGTTCTTCTCTTTCAGTCCTGCTTCTTCTCCTTCTTTCTCATCATCTGAATCAATCTCTTCAATAATTGGTCCACGTGACCTACTCGGTCCTGGAGGTTGATTGTTTTCCATAAAGCCCAATGGAGGAGGCATTGGAGGCATTTCCGCAAAAGGATTCATGGTGGGACCAAAGAAGTTGGACTGAAACATGCCACCACCAAAAGGCTGGGTGAAAAAAGGGTCATCGAACGGATCTCTTCCTCCAAAAAAATTGGACATCAGATTACGAGGACCATTAGGGCCACCAAATCCACCAAAAGAGCCACCTCCAAAACCACCAAAAGGACCACCAAAGTTGAACGGATCTCTACCACCTCCTTGCATCTTCCCTGATAGCAACATAACAACAAACTTCATATGAGAAGGCTAAAAATGCAAAACATGTAGCAGGGAAACAAGGAAGAGAATTTCAATATCAAATATTAAACATATCAGATATTTTCCCAGCAATCTGATCATTGCAATTCATCAAAACATTCTATAGCATGATAACCTCAAGCGGAAACAAAAAGATCACGATTCCAGCCAAAACTCTCAAACCGAAAAGTAATATCTTAGCCTTATCAAAAGTATCATGCTTCATGACCCGAAGATTGATATCAAACGAATCTTCTAATATCAAACTCGCACAAGGAAAGATGAAACAAAGAGAAATTACTGGAATCTACCACAATCAATGTCAGAAAGCGGCATAGGAGGTAAAACACCATGACGAGAAACCAGGACCGGAAGCAAACAAGCCTTGACGATTGATAAAACGAAAACCCCAAACTAAGAACCCAACAAATTGAAATCCAAAATCAAATCAAAATCAAACAGAAAAATCACAGTGGAAAACTCGATGAGAATAATCAAAGTTTATACATACCTTGGACGAAAATCCGGATTCACAAAATCTATCGATGAGAATAACCCCTTTATGAGATTTTTAAGGTAAGAATCCTCTCGAGCGGTATTTACAGATGTCGCAAATTGATTGGCTAATATATATATTTTTTAATTATTTTTGTGAAGGACTTATTGGTTAATAATTTACACGGTCTGTAATTTACCACATACTGCCAATCTAGATATATTAAAATTAAAAGATATTATAATTATTTTAATCATTCAAAGTGATTTTCGATGGGGTCAAATTATGAGAGAGATGAGGGGCGATTTCGGGCAAGATCTTGATATTTTTTAGTAAGGTTCGTGATATTTCTAGATCTTTTTTCATCTTCCGGTGGTAGAAGTGGATGTGTTATTCTCCTAGCATTCATTATATCCTTGTTTTCCCGACATGTTTTCTTTTGGATTCGTTCACCTTGGTGAGCTTGTTTTCTTCTTCTCCACGGTTCTTATCTACCTCACAATGGTTACACTTGAGACTCGATTGTCTTCCTTATGGATGTCGATATCAATAGTGGTCTATCACGGTGATAGGCTACGGGTTCATGTGTTGTATCCATGTGTTAGTGAATTTGGGATTGTTCGTGTGTTCGTATTGTTTCAGTTCCGAGAGTATTGTTATACTATGTTTCTCATTTCATTATGATCCCAACGAATGTTCGTGTGTTCGTATTGGTTCAGTTCCCAAAGTATGGTTGCATTCATGTATGATTCCGGCTGTTGATGGTCTGCTACTCCGATTGCAAAGGCTTACTCCGGTGGGTGTTTTGTTTTTGAATTATCAAGAGTTACTGTTGGTATGGTCTAAGTTTCTTCGGTCCCTATTCTTTAGCGTTTTAAATTTTGAACATTGGTTTCTTTTTCCAATTTTTATCATAGATAAATTTAATTTTATCTATTTGTTTTTCAAGAGTTTTGTAGGGTTTCTTCTCTCCTCTTTAGTTCCGATTAAGTCATTGTTCATCATGTTTATTTCATCAGCTCGTCTCCTTCTTTATTCTTGTTCTTTTCTTTTTGTTCTTCGTTATCTCTTCTCTTCATGGCTTCTTAGGGTTCATCATCGTTATCTCCAATTTGCGTACCTTTTTTTCGATAACACTGAGTTGATTAAGGGTTATGACAAGACTCTCTTAGGTCGTTGTTTTAAACCTTCTGTTCAGGATGTGGGTGCCCTTCTCATTCGATTCCCGAAGATTTGGAGAATGGAAAATAGGGTTCGTGGCTTGGACTTAGGCTTTGGTAAGTTCCAATTTGACTTTGAGACTGAGGAAGATATCGAAGAAGTGCTACAGTTTCGTCCCTTTCACTTTGATCATTGGATGGTAACTTTGGTCCGATGGCAACCGGTTGTGGATGCGGATTTTCCCTCGATGATTGTGTTTTGGGTTCAGATTTTAGGTTTACCGGGTCTGTACCGTGCGCCAATTGTAATCCAAGCCATTGGGGATGCTTTGGGTACTATAGCATCTGTTCAAGTTTATGTCACACTGATAACCAAGAGTTTTTGGGCCAATGTTATCAAATCCTTATAGTATATAAGGTGTCGAACCAAGGTGAGCTGCTAACACTTAGGGTATGGATGGCTATCTAATTCAAGCAAATCCAAGCAATAGTGGTGATTCTGTCACAATCATCTAAAGGAAGCAAACAGAGAAACTATCCTGAGGGTACTTGACAAACTGAATATCAAAACTGAGAAGAAATGAAAAATAGAGAATTAATCCTAAGGGTACTCAAAAACAAAGCATGTAAACAGAAAAATTAAAGCAAAAACAGAGCAACACAATCAAATGCAATCAAAGGTAAAGACAGGTTCATGAGGAGAGTGGAGTCAACGATCTAAGCCTAACTATGGGTTTCAGATCTTATCTAGCAACCTAATATGCAAGCTTCGAGTTAAGGATATGAATAACAAACAATCAAGCCATTCTTATGGTCAAGAAATCTCAGCTTGAGAATGACCTAACTCAAATCTCTTGGTGATTAACCGCTCAAACTGGCATGAAGAAACTATCCTATATAACCGACTGATGCTCTGAACAGCCAATCCCTTGGGTAAGAACCAACAATCCTAGATCGAACCTAAGCCTAGCATATCATCAAACACCTTTTGGGTAAGACAGCTACGAATCAGATTTCAAGTGATCAAGTTGAAATAAGCAGTAAGAACATTAAATCTAGCAAAACCTATAACAGAATTCAAGCAACAAGATCAAAACCCAGAATCAAGCCTAGATCTACTCCATCTCCTCACAAAACCCTAAATGAACTACTCACTAACCATAGATAGATACTCAACTTCAAACACAGAAACAGAAAGCATAATGAGAGACATAAATCAAAGCTGAAAACGAAATCAAACTAACCAAACTCAAATTTCAACAACGATTCCAAGTTTTCATCAAAGAAGTAAACAACAGAGAAAGAGGCAATGAGAGAATATCTCAGATCTAGCCAAAAGCAGTAAAAACTAGGTTACAACGTTTTTTGCTTAAAGGGGTATTTATAGGGTCTAAAACATAAAAGCCCTAATTCGAGTCAGCAAAAAGTAAAGTCGGTTAAAATAATGAAGTCGGTTGATGCTGCTTCAAGGTGACTAGCGAGTTAGGTAACGAGCTCAGAATTCAGCTTCAGCCACTTCCAAAAATCTCGGCTTCAAGGTTACCCAGCGAGTTGGACTAGCAAGTGCTCCAAAATTCATATTTCTGGCTTGGTACTGACTGAGTTGGACATTGAGTGCTTCATGATTTTGCAATTCTAGCCTAGTTTTTCTGCTGCACTTGTAGGGTACTGACTGAATGAGTAGATTTGGCTTATGCAATCTTCAGTTTTCAAGGTCTTCAGTTCAGGCACTCCGTCTTAGGCTCATCCTTATAGTCTTTATGCCAATTTCGCTTCAGAATGCTCTAATATGCTCCAAAGTACCTGAGACGCTCCATATGCAATGTGCATGCCAAAATGATCCTAATAGGACTCTAGAATGCTGAATATGAAATGAGAATGAATGCAAACATATGTAAATTATGCAGCTAAAATGGGGTAAAATGCATGTATATCACACGCCTCTTCTACGTGTCCTTTAGCACCTGAGAAGGAGATTAAGAAGGAAGATGAGCTTCCTAAAGGTTCTGCTTCTGATGGGAATTTGAGCTATAAAATGGCTGCAACTGGTCCGAACACGATGTGGCAAGTAGTGGACCGTTCTCATCGTGGTCCTACTGGTGGTAATGCTAGGTTCTCTTCTCGACTACCACGTGGTTCTTTTGGTCCTTCTAGAGGTGGTCATGGTGGTGGAGGTCTTTCTTCGAGCTTATGGCACATCAAAGGTAAGGATGATGTTACTGTACCTGCGAGTAATTCCCATGAGGCTTCTAAGCTTTCTACGAAAAGTTTCATGAGGACTCTTTACATGCTGGTCTTATTGGTCAGTCGAATGCTGCGAGTGGTGCTGTTGTGTCTCACCCATCGGACCCCTTCTAGCGTGTTCTCTAAGTTACGTCACCGTCTCTTCGTTGATGACTCGACTCTAGTTCGGGATTCTTCTATGGATGAGGGTATGTATTGTAATGTGAATTATAATTGTTCGCATGAGGATTTGGAGGGTGGGGGTGGTGATGACGACTCCCTTGGGACTGATTAGAAATCAGAAAATGAAGTGAGTGTTGAGAAGTTGGATGAGGTCAATTTGAAAGTTCAAGTGGGTGCTTCAGCTATGGTCTTGGATGGTGAGCAGGTTTCTATCCCTTCTTCCCTTTCTTCGGATAAGAAGGTAGCTAAGACATCAATGTCTCTTCGTGGTGCAAGTTCTCGGAAAAGAGTGGTAGGTACGGTTCTGTCTCCTAAGCGAAAGGGGGTCGGGGAAAATCCAAGGCTGCAGGGGTTTCTGATGGTGGTGAGGGTGTGCCTCCATCAGATTGATCATCTTTGCATCTTCTATGAATAAGTACCTGTGCTGGAATTGTCAGGGCATTAGTGGCTCTTCGTCTTTCAATTATCTTCGTGATATTGTTTTAAGGAATAAACCTGATTTCATTTTCTTGAGTGAGACTAGAAAATGTAATAAGTATTTGGAGTCTTTGGATTCTAATTTAGGTTATGATGATTTTATTTCGGTAGAGCCTGTTGGTTCCAGCGGTGGTTTAGCTTTAATCTTTTGTAATGCATCTCATTTTTCTTTAAACTTCAAGAATAAAAATATGATTGATATTTACTTTTCGCTTGGCAATGTGCGTTGTTATGGTGAGCCATTTCAGCATTTACGTGGAGAAGTGTGGGAACGTCTTACTCGTTTTAGTTTTAATAGGAATTGTCTTTGGTTAATTGCGGGAGATTTCAATGAGTTATTAGGCAATCATGAAAAGTCGGGAGGTCAGCCACGACCTTTACAATCATTTGTTCCTTTTAATGATATGCTTCGTGCTTGTGGTTTGTCTGAATTTCCTTGCTTAGGTAATTCGTGGTCTTGGAGAGCCATGCGTCAATCCGAGTTAATTTGATGTAAGCTGGACAAAGCTTTTGGAAACTCAAATTGGTTTTCTACATTTTCGAATATTGTTACTCGCTATTTAGAGATGATTGGGTCGGGCCATAGACCAATCTTTATCTCGTCTCAGGGTTCTGTGGTCAAAGGGGGTTCGGGTTTTGTTTTTGATAAGAGATTGCTAGGTAAACCAGGTCTCTCTTCTACTATTTCTCGTGGGTGGTCAAGATATTCCGGTCTTCGTCGATGTTCCTTTTCGGCTAAAATAGCGAATTGTCATCGACAACTATCTCGATGGCGGGCGTTCAATGTTCCTTCTGGCAGGGCGCATATTGAGCTTTGTAAAGCTGATTTAGAATGCATTCTTAATGATGATTCTAGTTCTCTTTATGAGGTTCATCAGGCTTCTAGTTCTCTTCGTTTAGCTTATTCGAAGGAGGAGTTATTTTGGAAGCAGAAGAGTCGTAATTAGTGGCTAAAGGAGGGGGATATGAATTCTAGATTTTTTCATGCTCTTACTAAGCAACGTCGGGCAAAAAATCAGATCTCTAGTTTACAAGATTCATTAGGCAGCTGGGTTTTCAAAGAGCAGAAAATTGCTCAGGTGGCGGTGTCTTATTTCCAAGACATTTTTTCTTCTCGAGGTCCTATCAACTTTGAGTCTGATTTGGATTGTGTCTCTTCTAAGGTTCTCCCTGAATGAAATAATATGTTGTTGTCTCCTGTTTCTGAGGAGAAAGTCCGGTGTGCTCTTTTTATGATGCACCCTAGGAAAGCTCCCGTTCCTGATGGAATGTCGGCATTATTTTTTCAGCAAGCTTGGTCTACAATCAAATCTGATTTAGTCAGACTAATGAATTTTTAGCTTCTGGTTCTTTTGATCCTTGTTTAAATGCTACGAATATTTGTTTGGTTCCGAAGGTGGGAAGACCGTCGACGATGTCTCAATTTATACCAATTAGTTTGTGTAATGTGGGCTATAAGATAATATCCAAGGTGTTTTGCCTCCGCCTAAAATGGTTTTTCCCTTGTTAATTTTGGAGACTCAGTCAGCTTTTGTTTCTGGTCGGCTGATCTCTGATAACATTATGATTGCGCACGAAAAAGGCTGCTTGCAGTAAATATATGGCAATTAAGATAGACATGAGTAAGGCGTACGATAGGGTTAAATGGGATTTCTTGGACGCTCTGCTTCACCGCCTCGAGTTCCATCCTTGTTGGGTGGCTTGTGTTATGTTTTGTATTAGGTCGGTAAAGTACTCGGTTCTTATCAATGGAGTTCCTCATGGTAAGATTTCTCCGGAGAGGGGTTTACGGTAGGGGGATCCCCGATCGCCGTATTTGTTCATTCTTTGTACTGAGGTTTTGATTACTAAGCTTTTTTCTGATGAGTCTCAACATCGGATATTTGGTCCGACTATTGCTAGGAATAGTCCCTCGGTTTCACATCTTCTCTTTGCGGACGATAGTCTTTTCTTTTGTAAAGCATCAGGTGTAGAGGTACAAGTTATATTGGAGGTTCTTTAGGACTATGAGTGCCTTTCTGGCCAACAGATAAATTTTAGTAAGTCTTCGATCATGTTTGGTCACAATGTTGATGTCTTGACAAAATCCCTGGTTCAAAACACTCTTTGCATTCACTCAGTGGGTGGTATGGGCTCTTACTTAGGCATTTCGGAGGGTTTAGAAGGCTCTAAGACTAACGTATTCGGTTATATTCATGAACGGATCAAATAGAGAATTCAATCTTGGTCATCAAAGTTTCTTTCTAGAGGTGGCAAGGAGGTCCTCATAAAATCGGTGTTGTTTGCTCTTACAGCTTATGTTATATCTTGCTTTTGTCTTCCAAAGAGTTTATCTCATTGGATTACCTCTGCTATCACTGAACTCTGGTGGAGAAAATCACCTTCCTCTACTGGGATTCACTGGGTTAAATGGGAAAAGCTCTGACGGGGAAAGAATGAAGGTGATCTAGGTTTTCGACAATTGAAGGATTTTAACTTGGCTCTTTTAGCAAAACAATTATGGCGTCTTATTGGCTTTCTGGATTCTTTATTTTCTAGAGTGTTTAGAAGGCGATATTTCTGGAATTCTAATCCCATGATTCCTCGTAACTCATCTTATCCATCTTATAGGTAAAAAAGTATTATTTCGGCACGTGCTTTGGTTTCTAAAGGATTGATTATGCGTGTTGGTGATGGTGCTTCTATCTCGGTTTGGGGGGACCCTTGGATTCTGGATTTAAATCCTCGTCATGCTACACGTCGTACTTTAGATTTTTACTTAGATCTTACTGTTGATCATCTGATTGATCCTATCTGCAGAAAATGGCGGATTCCCTTAGTCAGACAGTTCTTATCTCCTTCGGATGCTAGGTTAGTTCTTCGTATTCCTTTGTCTCGTGTCCCTCGCTCGGATAGGATAGGTTGGCACTTCACTAAGTTTGGTTGGTATTCTGTCAAATCAGGTTACAGGGCGATTCAGAATGTGGTAAGTCAGTGTTCGGTTTTTTTGGGTCCTAATATCAATTCTCTGCTAAGTCATGTTTGGAAAATACCATGTCCCCCGAAGATTAGACACTTTATGTGGCAGGTGCTCTCAGGACATGTTCCGGTCGGACCTAATTTAGCTAGAAGAGGTATTCATTGTGATGGGTCTTGTTCTCGTTGTGGGGACCTTGCTGAGTCTATTAACCATGTTCTTTTCATATGTCCTCCGGCGGTGCAATCATGGGCTTATTCTTCTATCCCTTTGGGTTTTACGGATTTCCCTAGCTCGGCTATATGTCCAATATGGATTTTCTATTTTGGCGAATCCCTCCAGATTTTGATTCTTCATCTTTTCCTTGGATCTTGTGGTTCATCTGGAAGACGAGAAACGATAAACTTTTCTCAAATATCGACAGGGACCCTAAGGACTTAGTGCGTCATGCTAAGGAAGAAGCTGTCGCATGGCGTTCCGTGCAATCTAATTTCCCTTCTGAAGAATCGTGAGCTCATCACGGGTCCTCACAGCTTGGGGTTCAGGAGGTTCTCCAAAGGCCGTTGGTGTGTCATCCTGGATTCACAGGACATCGTTGTTGTGTGGATGCTTCGTGGAAGGATAATGAGCTATACTCGGGATTTGGGTGGTTTTGCTTCTCAGACAATCATAGCAATGTTAATTTTGGTACTCGTGGTGTCTTTCGTTGCCTCTCCTCCCTCCATGCTGAGTTCGAGGCCCTCATTTGGGCCATGACGTCCCTTCTTGCTTTAGGTCATACTAAAGTGCTTCGCTGTAGAGTGCTCGGATGTTGTGAAGATGGTGGAGGACCTGGGAGGATGGCCATCGTTCTCATCTTTACTTGAAGATTTCCTCCGACTCTGCAGTTTCTTTAGATTCTTCTCCTTTTCTTTTATTCCTCGTCTTTTGAATCACAAAGCTGATTTCCTTACCCGTGGCGTTAGGGGACTTGCTCAGAATCAGACTTTTGTGGATTATGTACCACAATGTTGTTTACGTTATTTATTAAATTGAGTTAAGTTAGAAAAAAAAAAATTTTCTGTAATTCTCATTTCGTAATTGCCATGATAATCACTGGGATTTTCTTAGTTTTATATTTGTTGTTAAATCCATTATTACATTTTTTTTTGTCACTATTACAAATCCGTTATTACATATTGGTTGTTAAGTCCATTATTACATATCTATGATCCATATTTTATTAGTTAAATCAGACAATTGTCCAAATAAACTTTCGCTAAATTTCATATATACGAGTTTTTTGTATTTTTGGGTCGATCACCATCGGATTATATTGGTTTAATTCATGAAATATATTGATAAGAACGACAAATGTTTCATTATCATCAGATTCAGTACAATTTTTTCTTTGTCAAACAACTTTTAATCTTATATATCACAAAAAACACATGAAAATTATAGAATATACAAAGGCAAAATAATTTTACACTACAAAATTTAAGGATAAATTTTGGTTAAAAGCTTTTGAATCTTGGAATAAATCAGAACTAATCCTAGTCACGGTCATAAAACGCGAAAGAACATAAATTATAGCTTCAAAAAGTTTTAGGTTTGAAGCTACAATTTATGTTCACAGATCTTTCGTACATTGAGAGAGTCGCCGATTTTGACATCAAAGAAACTGAATGGTGGTTGAAGGTTTGTCTTTACTTTTGCTTCCCTTTGTGTCAAGCGCTTAGTCCCTTTGGAGTTTCTCTTCTCCGTAAGACTAGCATTCCAGTGATAGGTTGGTGTTATCAGATATGCTCAGCTTCTGTTTGGCTTTGTTTGGTGCGGGTGTGTGTTGTAGGAGTTTCGAGCGCCTTAATCAAGCGTGTGGCTCTGTCCTTGATGGAGCTGTTAAGGAGTGATCTCCTTTCTTGATCTTCTTCGAATCTTGCTCATAGATTGCATCTTAGTTTTTGGCTGCTTCATGTAGTCCTGGCTGCTTCAGTTGTTCCTTAGTAGATCTTTGTAGTGTTCTATTTTTTGCGGTCTCACTTGTTGTTGTATGATTTTGGTTTGTGCTTTAATCTGAAGTTTAGATAGCTTGGTGCAAGGAGGACTAGTAAGGCCTGCAATGCTAAGCACTGATTTGCTTTGATGATTCTTGCCCTAGGCTAGTAAGCCTGCTTACCTCGGCGTAAGATTATGGTAGAAGAAGCCTTTGTTTTTGTTGATTTTGGTTGGTATGGTTCCATCCTGAGAAAGCTCATGGGTAGAATCTTGAGTCCCTATCCTTGTCATGGATGGAGCCAACGTTAGGTGTCTCTGTTCTATTTCGTTGACGGTTCAGGTTATTGGATTATCGTAGAAAGGCTTCCTTTCATCTGTTATTTCTATTTTGATCATTGTCGATTGCTATCAAATTGCAGCTGCCTACTGGGGCTTCTATCTTAGAATACTTTCAATGCAATTATCACTTCATCCATTCTGATCTAGGTTTCGATGGACTAATTGTCATTTGCTTCCATGTTTTGTAACCTTTTTATGGCATGGGACCAATCTATAGGATAAACCTTGTGTAGCTCCTAATAATTTCATTAAATGAAATATTTATATTCTTATCAAAAAAAAAACTTTAGGTTTGAGCTTTGAATACGATAAGAACAAAATATTGAAAAATTTTCTCTCTATCAAAGATGAGAATTTGTGGAATATGTTTTTCCAAATGAAAACCGAACCAAATCTAGGAAATTTCTCTCAATAATAATAATAATAATGTTACGTAAACATTTAGACGACTATAGATAATAATAAGGATAATGATTAAATTGACTCAAAAATTCATTTTAATGACAAAAACTAACTTTCTTTTAATTCAAATGCAAAACAAATCCATGAAGGTAAGGAAATAATTATTTTACTCTCCATGACTAAAAAAAAAAACTAGAGACCCAATTACATATATACCCTTTTGGGTTAATTGTAGACTTCACGTGAAGTCTACTTTTGTTACAGTTACAGACTTCACGTGAAGTCTACTTTATAAGCAGACATCAAGTGAAGTCTGAATTAAGTAGACTTCAGGTGAAGCCTCCTCTTTAATTATATTTATTTATGAAAATTTGAAAATTAAAATTAATCTTATATGAATAAAATTTTGGTTACATAAGTTTAAGATAATCAATTATGAAGTATAAAAAATAAAATTTCACAAAAATTTGGTGAAATAAAACCGATAAAGATCAAACCACATAGTTCACAAACAAATTATTAGTTTAGGGTTTAGGGGTTGGACAACAAACAATATATGTTGGTAATTGGTCGAACCGGGCCTAGCACAAAGGGGGCTAAATCCAAAATTCTGATTAAAGAGGGAAAAAAAGGGCAAGGACTCTTAAAATTTGGAGGGAACAAGTATATTGCCAAGCAAAGATGATTGCCGAATAGGATTTATTAGCTTATTTCGTATATCCAAGAAGCCGATCCTTCGTTTGAAGGATCTGCTCCTCTATTTATAGATCATAGAGGCGGTTACAAAGTAGTTTGAAAAAATGAAATATTACAATTGTCTAGATATGATCTTATCTAGAAGATTCTAGCTAGATTTCTGGAAATTTTCATTTCTTTTTTGATGAAGTGACGTCCGACTTCCTTCAAGCTTAGTGCGCTTCCGAGTACACTGAAGATATCCGAGTAGAGACTTCGATATTCCTACCGAGTTCAATATTTAGAATTTTGCCCATTGTTTTCCGTGGACCGAAGTAGGATCTCAGATCCACCTCAATAGCAGTAGGACTCAAGATAATGTAGAAATGTATGTTTTGGATAGTCCTTGTAGCAATTTAGATGATTGGTATGATGGGCTCGACATCGGGCCATCAATTACTAATTCGAGGAGATTAGAAAAACTCTACTCCTCGTGTCCCAAGATGGAGGGAATCACCACTAGACTCCCTGATTCTAACTCTCGACCTTGGACTCTTCCGGATGGTTATGTTGCTATTTATGACTGGTGGTTTCCAATTTCGGATCTTCTTGCTAGATACTGTTACAATCAGAGGATCGCGATGACGCAACTCGGAGTTGTTGGAATTGTGAATATTGTTGGAGTTTTGATTCTTGGTAGCGAGGTGGGAGTTGACGTCTCGACTCGGCTTTTTGAGGATATGACGGACTTCTGTGAGGTCAAGGCCTCAGAAGAAACATTCTTTGCCATATCTAAATCTGGCCTTCGTTTCATAGATAACCTGACTTCGAAAGTTTCGGGTTGGAAGAATTGATATTTTTTGTTCGTCCCAACGAAGTTTCTGACACCCGGTAGACTTCTAGGTGTTTTGATGCTCCAATATTTCTTGTTTTTTTTTCTAAGTTCTTATATTTGCTCCTTCCGTTTATCAGTGAGGCATCCATTGTCATCTATCCGCCCTCTCCTTAGTAGCCAATAGGAATTGTTGGATAAACTCTTTAACGTTCCTCGACTCAGCTGGAAATCTTTGCCAGACGGTCTGCTAGAGAAAACCACTTCTCATTACTCCAGGGGTAAGTCATCATAATTTTAAATGTAGGGCTGATATCTTTAAATTCATTTTGGTTTCTAATTGTCGTTCCTATCTATTCAGGAGTTCTTCAAATTGACATGGGGGTTGATGACTTTGTCATGCCCAATGTCTTTGATGGCTTGGATGCCATCTTCGGGGATGTTCCGCCTTCGTCTGCTTAAGTCGGTACTCTCCAGCCCTCTAACTCTGTCCTTAAAGAGCCGAGTTGCAGCCAACTGAAGTCTCCGAAGCTCTTATTATCGACTTCGAGTCTCAAGAGGTTAATGTTTCTGCCCCTGGGGCTAAGAATGATCTTTCTGTATCGAATTGGGATATCGAATCTCATGTATCTCCAACTAGTTTGAAGAAAAAAACTGAGAAGAAGAAGAAGTCGGTAGTCGACTCTTCCGCTCTAGGTAAAATCTCTCGTTGGATCCCATTTGCTAAGCGTTTAGGCAATAAGGTGATTAGACGTTATTCGGTGATACCAGGTCACGCTACTGCACTTGAGGTTGTTTGGAGGGAAACAACCAAGCGCAAGGAGCCCCTTTCTCTTGTCGAAGTCCCTTCATACAAGAAAAGCAAAGTTTCGGGGGACTTTCGCTTTAAGTACGCTTTCGAGGAGTCAGCTCTGATCAAGAATTGCGACTTGGAGGGGGCTGACTTGATGCGTTACCTCAGGGACATTGTTGAGGCCCTTCCCTCTGTTCCCGATATGCACAATAGAAAAGAGTATATCGATACAGCGAAGTCAATGTTCTCGATTAGTTTTCTGAGCCCAAGTTTGTTCATCCGATTAAGCTTAATTCTAATTTTCTTGATCTTGTTCTTCTCTTTTTCAGATGGTTGCCCTGAAGAACTGGGTTCTTCTTGGGAAGGAGAAGGCTATGACCGTGGAGGCGGAGAATGCCCGCCAATTTGATGAGATGTCCAAGAAACTAGATAGATCTCATCGGGAGGTAGCCGAAACCAAGTATTCTCTGGCCGTAGCTCAGACTGACCTAACTCGGGTGACGTCCGAGTTCGAAGTAGAGCGCTCGAAATCTCTTGAGTACGAGAAAGAGATTTATGCCCTTAAGGATGTTGTACGGTTTGCTACTGAGATCTGAGATGCCACTTTTAGGGCGGCTGATAACCACAAAGCTGCAATCTCGTCTCTCCAAGATGGCTTAAGCGCTTTCAAAGGTAAGACTAGATTCTTTCAACTCTTATATGCTTAAGATACTGACGGATTTTTGTTTCAGGCTCATTGTCTGAGCATCTCGAAAGGATCTCAGGTTGGTTTAGTGACCTTGATTCGAGTTTGAATGCCCACCTAGGTTATGCTCAAATGTACGGCTACGACCATCTCCTGTAGCGCCTGTTAAAAAAGAAGACTCCGATTGATGCCGACATCATCTTGTTTGGGTCTTCTAGCCTTGCTTCTCTAAGGCACTTGTTGAGAAGGAGGTCGTTAGGGTTCTGTTCCCAGATGACCTGGTCATGCCACCTTTCGAGTTTGGTTAGTCTTCCAGTTTGGAGGAAGCTGCTCTTGCTTGGAACGAGGTGCTTGAACTCAGGCCGAATCCGAATGAGGTGGCTGCTCCAGGGACTGAGGATTGTCCAAAGGTTAGTATAAAGGATCTCGAAATTGTCTATGTTCCAATTCGAGGTATCGATTGGCATGGCTCAAATAGAGATATTATTTTTTTCAAAGGTTACCGATAAGGAGGACTCGGTTGAGAAGGGAGATGCCGAAGTATAGCGGGTCGAGATTGGCGCATAGTTTTTCTTCTTTTTTTTTTTTTTTTTAATTTTAAGAACATTTGTTTTCCCTTTCATGGGAAATTTGTAAAAACATTGCCCTTAAATTTTTGAATGTATGGTATATTTTGTTCAAAGGTTTCGAAGTTTCATTTGTCGAGGTTTCAAGATTAAATTGAATATAGACGGAATTTTTGGTTTTGGCAGAGTTAAATTGACTCGGCTTACATTTGTGTGAGGTTTATATTTCGAGCGAGATTTTAAGTACTTGGCGAGATTTAAACTCGGCTTAGATTGTGCGAGGTTTAAGACTCGACTAAATTTGAGCGAGATTTTAGGGACTCAGCGAGATTTAGACTCGGCTTAGGTTGTGCAAAGTTTAAGACTCGGCTAAATACGAGCGAGATCTTAGGGACTCGGCAAGATTTAGACTCAGCTTAGTTTATGCGAGGTTTAAGACTCGTCTAAATACAAACGAGATTTTAAGGACTCCGTGAGATTTAGGACTCGACTTAAATTTGAGCGAGATTTTAGGGACTCGGCGAGTTATTAGGACTTGGCTTTTAAACGAGATTATTTCTGCTTTTACCAAAGATTTTATAAGATAGTTTTGCGAGTTTCTAACTCGGCGAGATTTTAAGACTCGGCTTTGGATACAATGATTTGATTTCAGCCTATTCTATAGGAGAATATGGTAAACCTGTTCAAAGCTATGCTTTGTCCTTTGGGAACTAGGGTGTAACCCGTTCTTTTTTTTTTTTTTTTTTGGTGAAACTGAGAAGGGAACTTATAAAATTTTTATTTAGTTTTAGCTGCACCTGAAGGCTACCTACGTACCCCGAAGGGATCAAGCGAAAACGTAGTTCTGAATACATAATTAAGTAGATAGAGATGCATTAAGTAATGTATCTAAGTTCGCCGAATTGGTGCATCTTGAATAGTAGTATCGTTTCAAGTTGATAGAATTCCAACTTCGTGGAATTATCTCTCCTTCCATAGTTGTGATCTCGTAAACTCCTGTTTTTACGACTTTACAAATAATGTATGGACATTCCCAATTAGCGCCGAGTTTTCCAGCGTTAAGTTCAGCCGTGTTTTTAAACATTTTTTGGAGTACCAGATCTCCCATTGCGAAGTGTCATCCTCGAACGTTCTTGTTGTAGTATTTTGTAGCTTGTTGTTGGTAGTTTTGTACCCAGAGATGTGCTGCATCGAGTTCTTCTTCCAATTCATCTATGTATACTTCCATTGTGTGCCCTAGTTGGTCAGCAAACATCTTATTGACCAAACGCTGCTAAGTTGCTCCAGCATTCTTTAGACCGAAAGGCATGACTTTGAAGCAATAAGTTCATCTTTCCGTGATGAACGAAGTTTTCTCCATGTCGTCGGGATGCATTAGAATTTGATACACCCTAAGAAAGCGTCCATGAACGAAAGAAGTTTGTTTCCAGCCGTTGCTTCGACAATTCGGTCGATGTTTGGTAACGGGAAACTATCCTTTGGACAAGCTTTGTTCAGGTCGGTGAAATCTACGTAAACTCACCACTTCCCGTTTCTCTTGAAGACAACAACCAAGTTAGCTAGTCACTCCGGGTATTGAACTTTGACGATGGACCCAGCGTCAGTCAACTTTTTGACCTCATAATTTATGCCTTTTGTCCTTTCCGGCCCTAGCTTTCTCCTTTTCTGCTTGATTGGTTTGTAAGTCGGATCGACATTCAATCGGTGGCTTGCAATCTTTGTATTAATTCCACACATATCTTTGGTTGTCCATGCGAATGTTGTCACGTTTTTCTCTAGAAGTTGGATCAATTTTTCTCCGATCGGTTTATTCAAGTCGACTCCAATGCTTACACACTTAAATGAGTCCGTCAAGTCAATGTTGAAAGAGTTCAACAGTTGATTGATCAGGTTTCTCGGGCATGGGAGGTTCCGACAATGCTTTACTTCTCACGGACGCTGTGATCATGCATGACTTGTTTTGTAACTTTAACTCGATGATAAAGCAAGTCCGAGACATCTTTTGATCTCCTCGAAGTGTGTAAACTCCTTTGTCCGTCGAGATCTTTACACACTGATGATAACTTGACGGGATTGCTTTCATCACGTGAATCCATGGCATTCCTAGGATTATGTTGTAGATTGGTGGTTTATTCACTAATAAGAACTTGATCCATCTCATAATTTTGACAACTTGGATTCCTAACTTGACCGTTCTGATTGCGTCGATCGTACTTCCAACGAACGCAGTTAGTGTTCTTTCAACCGGATTGAGTCGAACGTCTGGTAACGCCATTTTATCCAATGTCTCTTTGAAGATTAAATCTACAGAACTTCCAGTATCGATGAGAATCCAAGATACGTAACAGTCGGCTACTCGTAATTTTACTACTAGCGGGTCGTTATGTGGGAAGCTTACTCCTTCGATATCCTTGGCGGTGAATGTTAGTTTTGAATCCACCGTTCCCAAATTCTCACTGACTGGTTCGAGGGTGACCATTGCTACAACCTTTCGTTCGTATTTTTTTGATCGACCTTATAGTGTCATCACAAAAATGTAATCCTCCCATGATTACGTTGACTTTCACTCATGGATATCCTTGTTTGTTGGTCTCTTCATCTTGTTTCTGCCGTTTTTCTTTGGTGTTTCCGTTTTGACTTACCGCTTTGTAAGCTGCTTCTTACAACTCGGCTTTTTTCCGTTTTTGCGCTTTAAACTTTTGAGTCTCTTCTTCCGAGACATTTAACTCACCTTTGCTAAATTTTTTGACAAGTAGTTCTTGCAGCTGCTTACACTTTGAAGTGGAATGGCCAATTCTATTGTGGAATGCACAATACTCGCTACAGTTATAAGTGTTGTTGAACGGTTTCTTATTGAACTGAATTATTAGTTTTGGCGACTTGAAAAGCTGTGGCCGAGATTGCTTTTCCCCTATAATTATGCTATCTCAGCTCCTGATATTCTTCTTCCGAATCCTTTACTCCCGAGTTTCGCTGAGTTTTCTGAGTTTTGGCGAGGATCTACTTTTCCTCCACATAATCTGCATTTCTTGCTGCTCTGCATAGTGCATCCGAGATTGTACTGGGCCTGTTCATAAATAGATCTCTCCTCAAGGCCTTGTCTGTAACCATTCCAGTTTGTAGAGCCTCAATGGCCATATCGTCACTGACTTTAGCTTTAATTAGAAATTTCTTAAAGTGTCCCAAATATGACTTTGGAGACTCGTCAAATCCTTACTTCGAGGACCTTAACTCCGCTGTAGAGGTGTCTTGGTTGAAAAATAGAGTGTATTGCTTCATGAACAACTCGGCAAGTTGATTGAGGCTCTCAATCGACTCTGTAGGTAACTTGGTGAACCATACCAAAGCATCGCCGGTTAGATTTTCGGCAAAGAGTTGACAGTAAGCAGAATCCTCTTGGTCGGGATTGTAATCCGTTCCATTCATCATGATGTTGAATGCCCTCATGAACTCTATTGGGTCAGTTGTCCCGTCATATGAAGGACATCTTAGTCTTGGTCCTCGATTTACCGAGACCTTTTTTAGTTTTGGCGCGAATGGCGAGTTTCAAGCTTGAGCCAGAAATTACCCAATCTCAGGTGACAAGCTGGTAGCTTGATGGAATTGAGATCTCATGTCCTCCATCATTCTGAATACAGTTGACGCGTCCAGGGTTGTCGGGACGTGCTGTCCTAGCACGTTCTGCATCACTGATTGTCCCAGTCTTGAGTCGTTAGTTGGTTACGGACTTGGTACTCCTTCGAATAGGTTCCTCTGCATGGTGGCCAATGCTTCTCCATGTGGCTTGTTGGTTTCTGCAGACAGGAGATTACCCTCGCTTATCCGAGACTCAATTCAATCGAATCTCTCCGTGTTTTTTCGGTCAGAAGCTTTGTATTGCGCTATCAAATTGCGCACCAAGTTCTCGATCGATGGTGGCCTTTCAGGTGGACCGAGGAGAAGTGTAACTTCTCGAGATTCTTCTCGATTCTCCTCTCAACTTTGAACAGAGTTCAAAGGTGATCTGAGAGTCGAATCAGTGTGTTATTGGAGGCTAAGATCCCTCCTTTCTGGTGAGTTGATGGTAACTTCATCTTCAACCATACTTTTTTTCATGGCTTGTATTCCTTTCCCATGTGTAAAGAAGTCCTTCGATGTCTTCCCCACAGACGGCGCCAACCGGGTCTAGCACAAAGGGGGCTAAATCCGAAATTCTAATTAAAGAGGGAAGAAAAGGGCAAAGACTCTTTTAGAATTTGGAGGGAAGAAGTACATTGCCAAGCAAAGATGATTGTCGAATAGGGTTTATTAGCTTAATGCGTATGTCCAAAAAGTCGATCCTTCGTTTGAAGGATATGCTCCTCTATTTATAGATCATAAAGGCGGTTACAAAGTAGTTTGCAAAAAGAAAATATTACAATTGTCTAGATATGATCTTATCTAGAAAATTCTAGCTAGTTTTTCCAGAAATTTTCCATATCAGAATAGAAAAGTTTTCATTTCTTTGTTCGGTGATGTGTCGTCCAACTTCCTTCAAGCTTAGCGCGCTTCCGAGAAGGAATTCTTCCGAGTACACTGAAGATGTCCGAGTTGAGACTTTGATATTCGTGCCGAGTTCAATATTTAGAATTTTGCCCATTGTTTCCCGCGGATCGAAGTAGGATCTCGGATCCATCTCCAATAGTAATCATATGGATTTTTGATTTGAGATTTTAAAAATGTAAAAGTTAACAAAAATAGTCAAAGTTTAAGTATATTAAGAATGTTTAATCTTTGATATAAGTTTTTAATTTGATCTTGGCGTGTTAATTAGGATGTACTCGATGTGTGTTTTAGAGTTTAGGGTTTAGGGAATAAAGCATACTTCACAAGAAGTCTTCAGAGCAGACTTTAGTAGAAGTCTACTATAAAAGCAAACTTCAAGAGAAGTCTACTGTAGAATCAGACTTCATGAGAAGTATACTATAAAAGCAGACTTCAAGAGAAATCTACTGAAGAAGCAGACTTCTGGGGAAGTCTACTTTTAGCGAAAGTAGACTTCTCTTGAAGTCTCCTCCTTAACCGAATTATATGTCAAATAGATTTTCGGTTTAATCATAATTTACTTAATAAATTTATAAATTTATAAAAACTTTACATTAATAACAAAACTAGCCAAGTTTAGTACATAAATTTTATGTTAATTCACTAAAACCAATTGATTAGTATCTTAATTTAATCAGAAACAAAACTAAACCAAATTTTATGTTAAGGGTATAAAGCAGACTTCACGTGAAGTCTGTACGATACAGACTTCAGATGAAGTCTACTTCTTAATCTAGTTTTATATTAATTAAGAATTCAGTTTAACACAAAAATTAAATAAATTATTTATAAATGAATTATGATCTTGACCATGTTTATTTTATGCAAACCATATTAATTTTACCAAAACCAATCGAGTTTTTANCAAACCATATTAATTTTACCAAAACCAATCGAGTTTTTATCTTAATCAACTTGAATTAGAATTATACTCTAATCAGATTTGGTTTTCTCTTAACCAATATTATACCAATTCGGTTAAAGTTTACTCACTTAAATTACCCTAAAATCTTAACTATAAATAAATTTTAGAAGAGTGGAAAACAAAAAATCTCTACCTCTCGTTAGCCACCGCTCACTCTTTCTCTCTCCCACCTCCATCTTCACAGATCTATACTTTTTTCTCCGGCAGCTGTTCGTTGGAGGTTGTCTTTGGCTCGTCGGATGTGCTCTCTCTTCAGCCACCACCGTGTAAGAACACAAATTTTTGTCTTCTCTCTTATTCTTCGATCTTCTTTTCCACTTTTTTCTAACTATTTTACCACTTTTTTGCAGGTTTTTCGGTCGCCATATCCTCCTCCCTTTAGCCGATGTGACCCCTTCTTCTCCGGTAAATAACTGTCATTCTTGTGAAAAAGTTGATTTTTTTGAAAGATTTGATTTTTAATGTTTTCTTATGTTAAAGATTTGATGTTTTTTGTGTTCTCATGACAGATCTCGTTGTTGTTCGTAAGGAGGCCGAGGACTGGGACCACTTGCAAGGTAAAATCTCTAGATCTATCTAATTTTAGGGATATTTGTGCTTGTTCTATGTGTAATGATAGTACAGTGGGATTTTGGATTGTAGGGTTTCAGATTTGTCCTTACTTGGGAGGAGAAACTGGATCTGGTCTGGGAGCACTCTTGATTTCCAAGATCCATGAAGATTTCCAAGATCTGTGAAGATCTGGTAAGCTTCTTCTCTCTTAGTCTTAACCCTTCTTCTTCTTTCTCTATCTTCTCGTTTCTTTTTCTCTCTTCGTCTTCTTCTATAAAGTGATTAATGTTTTATGTTGATTTTTCATTCGAAATATTTGGTTGTACTTGTTCAGATTAAGCGATTAGTGTCAGAGGAATTATCTCCGGTGTAATCCTTGCTTATCTCGAACAACAGGTTCATGTTAGTTTACATAAATGATATACTTTGTTGTTTCTTCTCATAGTTTGGACTAATTTGGTTTTGTTAGTTATTATTTTGAAAACAAAAACAAAAATTCTTTGATGTTTAACTTTAGTGGGTATATATACTATCAACAATGAAATTGAAGCATAATCCTGATATGAGTGTTCTTTTAATATTGTGGCTAAAATCACCTTCTTCTTCCTCTTTGTAGATTGGCGTGAGAGTTTGGTAAGGGACAAACCTCTACTTTTTATATGTTATTTTTATGTTTCTGATCATGAATTAATAGTTTTCTAAGACCATTTTCAATGGTTCTCTCTATATTTTCCTCTAAAAATAAAGTTCTCTAAAAATATAGAAGGATTTGCTCCAATGGTTTACTTTATTTTGTTCTCTAAATGAATTTATTTATTTCTAAGATGTCCTTTTACTTTTCAAATCTACATATTTTACCTATTTATATAAAATAGTTAATAACAAGATTAGTAAAATCATAATTAATTTAAATAAAGTTCCATTATATCACATAAATTTAAAATTTTAAAATAATATGTATATTTTGTAAGGTAATAAAAATTCTGTATATATATATATATATGTATTTTGATCATAAAATTTTGTTTATATAAAATAATAAAAAATTATAAATTAAAGGACTATTTTGTAAACAAAAAGTAAAGAAATAAAGTCCTCCAAATTTAGAGGAAAAAATAGAGATTAATATTTTAGAGTAAAAAATAAAGCACCATTGGAGACACTTTTCCTCTAAATATAGAGTTTTGAGTAGGATTTAGAATACGATTGGAGATGTGATAATTGCTACGTGGGAGTTTATGGTGGTAGATCTAAAAGTTTACTTGATCTATTATTAGTTGTCAGACAACAACCACTTTACAATACCTAAATATTATTTTTCAATGCTGGCAACAGCCACTTTACAATACCTAAATATTATTTCAGGTGAAGAAGGAATGGTTGATGAGGCGCAGAAAGCATTAGAAAAGGTTTAAGCATTAGGAAAATATTTCCGCAGACATCAAGTACAATGGACATTATTAATAGCTTTTTTATAACA
>OVAX01002509.1:0-28736 GCA_900406405.1 Lepidium africanum
CACTTCATGTAATTCCGCGTTTTCTAAACCATAAGGCTGATGCTCTAGCTCGTTCTTCGAGAGAGTCACCTATTGGAATAGAAGTGTAACTAACACTTTCACCCTTCGGGATTTTATAAATACATGTTGACAAAAAAAAAAAATATATTCAGGTAATATATATTTGAACCAAATAATATTCGGAAGTTTTTCAGTACTAGATCCTTATCCAGTTAACAATTTTAACCGATCTGAAGATGCAAAATAAATACCAAAGTGATAATGAACCAAAATATTTAAATATCTAAATAGTAGTTCGATCCTAGTAACAAAATATATCAAAATCTCATAATACCATCCCGAACTCAAACCTAATATTTATATGTCCAGGCCTAACTATATTATCATTTTCATACATTATAAAATAACCGTAACGATAAAAGTTTAGGGTGTAAATGGTAACAGTTGAATCTAACTGAATGTGGAATCCGACTGAATTTTTTTTCCTTTTGCTGTGGAATATGACGGAATTAGTTAAAATCAAATGATAACAGCTGAATTTTGCTGAATGTTGAATCTGACAAAAAATTTTTGGGTTAAGAATTAGATCGATAAGAGCCAATTCATAGTCAAAACCCACCCAAAAATCTATTGTTAAGCTATCTATATAGTTGGGAAGAAGCAAACCCCTGATGTCAAATTCAAATACCCAAAAAAAATTCAAACCTGAGCCAAATCAATAACCGAATGGATATCAAAAAACTTGAAATACAAGTATATATCTAAAAGTCATTATTTTAATCAAAAATATATATATTTAAAATTATAATTATAAATTTGAATAGATGAATTATTTTGATTGAAATAACAATATATTCAAAATTTTATTTAAGCTTTTATAATTTTCATAAACTTTTTTATAATAATTTCCCTACTTAATAAATAAAACTAATCAAATTTGGGGATTATTTATAACAATACATTGTACAGCTTTACGTGATATATGCTTGTACAATAATGAAATTTGGAGATTAATTATAACAATACATTGCATATATATATATATATATGTATATGTAAATAAGTCACGTTAGATCAAAGTTAAAAAAAAGACAAAAAAAAAAAAAAAGTTACAAAAATTACTCAACAAATTAAGCTACACTAACTGGTAACAATTTTTAAAAAAATTGTGGAATACAAAAATTCCACAAATTAAACTATCACCAGTTAGACCCTTAGTTGATATCTCGAAGTCAAAATAAATGATGCCATGACCTGTATGTTATAGAGACCTAATTATTTTCAGTTTGTACAACATTTAATTATATTTTATGTAAGAGCCTAAGAGGGATACTGCTTTTTTGCTAACTTTTGTTTTTCTTTTCTTCCATTGAAATCCAAAACAAGCTTTTCACAAATTCTATGATTATGAGCGTAGTGTCAGTCTGTAAGTCAACTTAGTTGCCTATAAACATTGAAATAATTTCAAAATCATAAAATTAAACTAGACTTTCTAGATTACCGAGACTTTTTAACATCATGTATTATCAACTAATTCCATTTATTGTAAATACTTTTTAGCAACTTTCAAAACTAACAAAAAACACACAGACAAAAAAATAACTATATATATATATATATATATGGAAAACCGACGTCCGTTAAATTTGATGGAACTCTATCACTTACATCACCTTCAACAGTGACAGTTAATTTTTCTTTTCTTTTCAACTTTACTCATAAACAAACTTTTAACATTTCGTATATGTAATCTTTAATATCTATATCTGTTTTTAATTTCATATATACGATATTTGTTCATCTCGAAAAGTTATTGGAAGTGTTTGTATTTTTGAAAGTTAATTTTGCGGTGCTACTCCAACATTTTGATCATATACTGTAGTGAATTGTGTTATTACTGGCAAATTACATTACATAATTTGAAATTATATTGAATTTTAATAATAAAATAAAATTACATCCTTTTGAATAACTCAACTATTTCCAAGTAGTTCCGTCAAACAATACATGTAACTCATTTTAAAATAAATCCATTTGATCTATATGGTGAATATTGGAACAGTGATAGTATATTATTCAAGTTCAAATTTTTAACAGTTCACAATTATTTGTGATATTTTTAGGGGTTTTTACTTAATTTTCCCTGAATCCAAGATGTGATTAGTTTGAATCAAGATAATATTCTACTCAAATTCTAACCACCGGAAATATCAATTTGAGAAAATCTATTTGAGTTGACAAGATAATAATAATATCTGATTAGTTATATAACAACGTACAAAAAGGGTAATATATGAAAATACAAATAAATAAAAAAGTGATGATTTGACGAGTGACTGATCAAAATATGGCAGACTGTCCGTACCTTTCTTTTCTAATTTTCTGAATTGCTGACTTTTCTGTTTCTCTCTCAAATACACATTTAATTACCAATTCTTTGAAGTCAATGCATTTATCCCAATACATCATTCATTCTCCTTCACATAATCTGTAACAACAATATTTCATGTAACAACAATATTCATCTGTGCTTTATTAGTTCGATGTTTTAGAAAAAATATTAGTTTATTTTTAGTTGATGTTTTAAAATTTTTATGTAAAATTTATTGCATTTTTAGTATTTTTGACTCTTTAAATTTTGCAGATTGATTTGTGATTGGTTAAACTATTTTGGAATTTGTGATAAACTATATTTTATTTAAAAAAATAAAATAATTAATGATTTTCTAATATAGGTGAAAAACCTAAAACATCAACTATAAAAAATAGAGGGAGTAGTAGGTAAGCTTTAGTAATTAATTTTCACAATCTTTAATTGTATGCACGTTGTGGCTTTGTGATTAATTTTGGTATACAATTATCAATTCTTACGTTTTATTGTTTTAGTTTTTTCTGTTTATCAACAGTAACTAAGGAGACACTAATTTTCCACAAGGATGATAATGATAGTAATAATAATAATAATGGTTATATTTACTCTAAATAATTCACCAAGTAGACAAACAGAGGTAAAATCTTAGGTTTCCCTATTGAGCATAATAAATTCTCTACATCTACATTTCGGTATATTCAATTAAAAACAACATTGATATCAAATAATGAGTATGAGCTAAATACTATACAATATCATTTCTATGATTAGTCAACTCGCGATGCGATTGTTCATTTTCATTTATAAGTTTGTAAATTTGTGTTTTTTACGGTTGCATGAATTTCAAAAACCTTATCAAATATTTGAAACACCGTGATTTTATATCAAAATATTTGTATCTAGGTTGATAACCGTTCTAACAAACTACTGCATTTACATATATTTTTGGGGAAATTAGGAAAAAAAGAGATAATATTTTTTCCAAAAGTAAACCTTTTTAAAACAAAACCTTTTTTGACTGTTTTCTAACTTAAAATTTTCGGTTTATTTTTTTTATAATTATAATTATGTGACTTTTTCGCACATGCGTGCAAACATAATATTTTTAATTTAATTAATTTTAAAATTTTATTATCTTATACATTAGGTATCAAATTTTTAACAATTGATATTACATAAAAACACCAAAGATAAAATCAATATGACATGTGAAAAATAAATTTCTAAAAACAAAAATTTCTAAGAGCTAAAATATAATATTATCAATGTTTTCTAAAATAATATATTAAATAATTTTTTTAATTAACCTCACGTTTAACAAATCATATTATACGTATGATTATGTTATGAATATTTTTTTCAATAGTTTCTTATTTTTAAATAAAATTAAAAGATTTGTAATCAAAATTTGAAAATACATATAATTTTAGTCTACAAACAATTTTAAACCAACTTCTTCGTCTATCAAAATTATCTCAATTGATTTGAGTGATCTTCATAATCTCATAATTTTTACCCCCATAGATTAATGTCTCCTAATAATATATAGAAAAAATAAATAACCACCACGTATTAGTTGAATAGACTCTTGAATACTTTTTTGATCCACTTATGAAATATTATTTATATTATGAGTTTATCTTTGTATCAATTTTTTATCTATAATATATTTCTCCAACATTATTATCATGTTTTTTCTGGAACAAAATTAAAAAATTTGTAAAATCAAAATTTTACAATACATAGTCGACTAAAATCTTAAACTAACCTTTTCGTCGACTTAAATAATCGCAATTGATTTTGAATGATCTTCATAAACTTACAATTTTCACCTCGATTTTATAGCAATCTAATATTTAACTGATTTCTTTGATGAAAATAAATTGAGTAGGTAAGTTCTTAATGATCAACATGAATAAATAAATAAAATTAAACAAAGGACTCTCTGAAAAAAAATATTGCAAATTGAATGAATGTTTGTGGTGAATACAAAATTTATGATGAATTGAAATTAGTTAACTTTGCCAGTTAACCCCCAAGTGTTCAAATCTAAATCCCTAATTCTCCAGTTCCTATGTAATTTCTTAAACCTTTTCTTCAAATTCTTTGTCTCCTTTGATAGTGACAATTATTGATGATCTAAACAAAAGAAAGAAACAAGTCTGATCATAATATAATATCCATAAATCTTACAATATAAAAGAACAAAAAAACGAAGAATATAGCCATGAGCACTCAATATATAAGTCTGAACAAATGACATCACTCATGAACACTCAATAGGAATCAAAATATTAACAAGAAATATAACATGAACAAAGACCTGATGTCTTTCTAAAGACCTAAGCGGATATGTCATATCAAGTGTAAGAACATACCTTATTCAACTTCATATAACCAAGTGGTAAGTTTCCAACCAATAGTGAAACCGAAGAACTCAAAAAAACATAGAGTCAAAGACTTGGTTGCTTGATGGAGAAAAAGGAAAAGTTCAACCATAACTGATGTTATGTCAGCTTAGTTGATGTCTTCTCTCTCAACACGATTAAGGCCCCAGTCGTAAGGCGTGGACATATCACGTGTATGTTTGTCCATGACTTCCTATAGCTTAATCATTTGGTCAAGACAGAACAATGAAAATCATTTGGTCAAAACAGAACAACGAAAATTATATGGAAGGTGCAGATAAAACCTAATGAGATAACCAAATGATAGAGAAGCGATCTTATTCCATAGCACTATCCATGAGTAAAAGAAACTAATGAAAGTCTTACAAAATAAACAAGTCTGAAAGATTAAAGAAATAAATGACAATATCCATAACTCTGAACATAAGTCTTACAAAAGAAACAATATTCAAAAAAAAGAAGCAAATGACTATAAGTCTGAAGTAGTTATGACACATTAAACTTGTGATCCTTCACCAAACTATGAACCTACAAAAGATTGAGAACCAAATTGTGAGCCACCAAACTGAGAACCAATCTATGATGATCCTCCTCCTTGTGAGTTTCCTCCATGTGAACCTCCTATCAATCCTCCATCCTAACAAAACAATGATTGTTAAGATAGAAAAATATGAAACCAAAACAAAAACAAAACAAAATAAGTCACTAAGCGTATTTTTCTTTGGTCTTTCCCTCGGTCGTTTAGGCTTTCGATCAAGTCTTGGATTCAGACAAGATGTTTTGTTATAATTTTCTTCTTTGCAGTTCGAGCAGGTCATGACGCAGTGTTCTCAGCTTAATTTAGTCTTGGTACTCTTAGAAAAAGAAGATTCAAACATCCCTTTACATCTAGTATAATTGCTTGGCCATCTAGGGGCTCTAAGCCTACTCGGTGGTGGCAAGAGAAATAGTTTGTTCACATTAGTCCATAGCTTTATACCTTGAACATGGTCAATGGCTCGCTCATATGTGTTCTGCCAGTTTCTAGTTGTGAAAAACTCAGACACATAATCTTCAATCTTCTGTTTTTCCCAATGATTACACAAGTTGCATGCTCACATGGAATCCCATTGAGTCGCCATTTTCCACAACCACAAGTCCTCAATCTCATTTCTACACGGTAAGAACACCCATGAAAATAGACTTCATGCATATCACCAATCGATATAAACCTTATACATTCCCTAGACTTTTGAATAGATGCCTCAATCTATGCGTGAGCACTCTTAGTGAACCGTGTCTGCAATCTTTTTGCAGTTTTAACCATACATTGCCTTCTAATGTCTTCTAATAAGTCTAACAATGGTTTCTTCCTAGCCTCACGAATTATCTTATTAAAAGACTCACAAATATTATTAAGGTTATGATTGTAGAATGAACCTACCTTAAAGAATGTCCTAGACCATTGTGGTGGATTTGTTTTGAGAAGAGACTCATAAGCACTTCAGTTGCACTGCATCAATGTTGTCATATTAGCATCATAATCTCCTTTTGTGTAGCTCCTTGAAATTTTCCAAAAAAGTCTTTCAAGTTGTATGTCGTGTCTCTTGTTTCCAAGTTGCAAGGATATGTCTAGCACATATTCTATGTTCAGCTTGAGGAAGTTGATTATACACAGCTTTAACTAGTCCCTACAAACACAAAAACATAGTTAAAATATACTTATACAAACGACATAAACTTATTTAAAACAGACACAGTCTGTAAGAATTAATCTAAAACAAAACCAGTTTGCAATTAAAGTAAAATAAAACGAATCCGTAATAATGTTTTAGAGTAATAATTAGATGGAAACAAAACTAGCCCGTAAGCTATCGTAGAAACTTTTAGCAACTTCGTAGACCCTGTCTTAATGCATATACGTTTGTTCTCAAACACCTTAATCTGCATCTTATGAATGTTCTTTTCATAAGAACAGTAAACTCTTCAAGGGCAAGCAAACTTTGTATATGAACAAACAGCTCCTAATTTCTTTTGTGTTGACATGTAAAGCTTCACATCATAGCCAATTTAAGAGAATACCTAAGTAGAGCTTGCTTGAATTCAGAACCTGAGGAGAAAGGCTTACCCAAAGTAAGGATCTCGTCACCAATTTCAGTAACTTCATGATCATGTCTACCAATTTCCTCATCGTCATCATCATCTGATGTCATTGGCAAAGGAATTTTTTCATCTTTCCATAACTCATCTCCACTGTCATCACTCTCCTCATTTTTGTTCACAATATGCCTTCCAAATCGATTTTCTAAGACTAAATCTCTATCATCTTCACACTGCACAACATCGTTTGGTCCATCATCATCTGTTTTATCACTAACTCCATCGTCGTGGTTATCACCTACCTCCTCAATTTTCCTCGTTTACTTCATTGGTTCTCAACCACTCAACAACATCTCCTCCAACATTGCTCGTTCTTCGAGTCGGTAGCTTCTTTGATTTTGGCATTTTTCACTACCAATAAAATCAAAATCTGGATGTTTACTGAAGAAGAGAAAATCAAAATATGGATTTTTATGAAGAAGATAATATCGAAATCAAAAATAAGAAGAGAAGAATAACAAAATCAAAATACTCGCAGAGAAATAAAGAAGAGAAGCGTGCACAAAAGGTATTAGGGTAAAAATATTTCTTCCACGATAAACCAAACACAAAATTTTATTAAGTCACAACTGAGTAAACGTTGCTTAACGCCATAGTAACTGAGGTTATAGTTGACTTATTACGTATTTGAAATGGCGTTGACTTTGAAACTTGGTATTTTATTTGGCTCGATACTAGTTTGTATTTATTTTGGCCTAAATCATGAAAGTTAGTTATTAACATGACCATTTTCTCAACTAAAATAGGAATTATTAATGATTATAATAATTATAAAAAAGATATATTTATCTTTATCACATTAACATTTAAATAACTGAAAAAGTATTAAATCAAAAAAAAAAAATTTAATCTAATTTTTTGTTAATTTTAAAACTTAAGAGAAAATTATATTTAAATTTAAAATAAACATATTAATTTTATAAAAAAACAAAATAATATTAATATGTAAAATAAAAATTGATAGGTAATTTATGTAATTATCTATATTACAAAAAATAAGATTAAATCAAAGCAAACACAATAATAATTTTACGTTTTATAATATCTTAGAAAATCTATGTTATTATCTTTATATCAAAATAAACTATATAAATTGCTATTAAAATAAACTTAATTTTAATGTTAAGGATAAATTTGTAATATAATGTTAGGGCAGCTTTGTAATCAACCACATTAAAATTAAACGTAGTGTTAACACTTAAGTTTTTTAATAAAAATAACTCCTCTAATAATATATAAGATAGAGAAGATTAGAAAAAAGGATAAACCAACACACTGCTTTTAAAACTAGACTTTTTAGGGACATATTTTAGTGATTTTCAAAATAAGCTTTTTGTTTGTTAAAGACACAAAAATATAACATATAGTAACGTAAACTAAACTGAAAGGCACATCTATTTTTTTTATTTGAAGAAATATTAGTTGAGATTTAATGGATCTAACATTTTAAATAACAGTAATTCAAATTAAAGTTTTTGACAAACGACAATTAACATATATGCTTATATAAACATCATCTTTTTCGCAAGTGGCCTTTAGCCTAGTTGCAGACAGTAAGTCCATTAAAGGCAAGCGCAATTGCATATCCAGGGATCAAGTCCCGCTGCATGCATTATGCAGGAACTTGGCTAATGGGCCAGCCAGTTGTGGCCCAATGTTGACAAAAAAAAAAAACATTGTCTTCTTCCAAATCATATCTAAAAGTACTGAAATTCACACACTTGCCAATTACCTATATACCACAGCTGCATGGAGAACGACTTATGAGGAAAGTATTAATAAAATATTAGTTCTTGAAGATGAATGTGTATCTCACCTAATGTTTACAATGTTGAAGTTCTACCACCTGAAACACGAAGAGGACCTCGAAGACGTAAGAAAAGAAGACATGGAACTGTTGAATATAAGATTCGAAGATCACAAAGTTCACATGGTTCACAAAGATCTAAAATGCACAAGTCTAGTCGATGTAATAACACGAGACATAACAACAACTTTCTAATTTTATCATCCGTTCATTAACTTTTTGTCATTTTTTTCCTCAAATCTAGATAAAGCAGCATTGAACAACTCCTGAATAAAAGTCTTCATGTCTTTAATAATACCTTCTTGTCTATTTGTTGACACAAAATCATTCTTTTGTGTTGTTGTGCACCATAGTCAGATTATTTTCTTTTGTGCTTAGTCATTTCAGAAACCACATCTTCATTCGCTCCCGGAAAAACTATATTGTCAACTTCTTCTCGAAATTGCTCATCTAGTCCATAAATATTGTTATTTTGTTGTAAACTCTCCCATTTATGTCCTCCAAAATCATGACCACTTTTAATAGCAACTTTCAAACTATCAATGCTACCATCATGCACTTCATCAGGCAAAACAAATTTGATAGATTCACAAATATCAAAATTCTCATTAAAAATCCATATATATGTGGATTAAATCTTGTATTGGGAAGGAAAAAAAAATAGTCATTCTTTTTTTTTTTGTTAACGGCAGATTATATTAGAAACAAACCACGAGGGTAAAGAGTTACAACACTAAATTATAAGCATCCTCTCTTATACGACGAGCGAGAGCATCAACTTTATAATTTAGAGATCTTGGAATGACAGAAAGGGAGAGATAGGAAAATATAGAACTTAGCCTTGAGAACTCCTCCTGGTAAGAAAGGAAAGCCGACCACTTCTCTGGACGATTGATTATCTTCAAAACTGTCTCACAATCTGTCGATATCTCCACCTCCGTGATATGTAGCGCTAGGAGGGATTTCATTGCCCAAAGAACAACTTCAATCTCTGAGTGAAGGGCAGAAAGACTATGATGGAATCCTCGAGCCCCTATGCACTCTCCTTCCACTATATCTAGAAAACAGAACCAGCTTAAACTAGTTTGATGGTCCGTATTCTTCCAGGAAGCGTCCATTAAACATTTGTAGCCTGTGCAACTTTGACAAGATGTGGATGGGAAAGCCAATGGTGACTTTTTAAAAGCGGTATGAACTTCTGAGGGTGCTCTAAGTCATTAAGTTCATTTCGAGTCGCAAACCATTCTTTATAGTCTGCTTCCACCTGAAGAATTCTGTTGCGGGGATCTGCATCAAGATTTGAGAAACAATGATCATTTCATGCTTTCCAAATATTCCATATAATCCATGGGAAAATTTTGGTCTCATCTTGATCTGGTATTCGCCAGAACAAATAATCAAGATTTTACCAAATAGATTCGTTTGGAAAAACATCTGTCACAAACGGAATACATGATAATGCCCAAGTTTGAATCGCTGGTTGACACTAAAAAAGGACATGATTAATGGTCTCATTGTCTGCACCACATCGTGTGCATCGTGTGCATCTAGTGCATCTGAGTCAGATTCTGCTTAACTGCAATAAAATCCGATAAAGCTTGCCAAATAAAATGTTGAATTTTATTTGGGAAATCCAGTTTCCAAATTTTGTTATACAGAGCTTGAAAATTTGGACCAAATTGTCCAAATTTTAGCAGAGAAATAGATTCTACTGTTTGATAACCGGATTTGACCGAGTATTGCCCTGTTTTAGTGAAATTTCAACCCCAGAATCAGGCCTCTGTCGCCGAGGTATGGGGATTCCCAATATTAGTTGGACATCTCTAGGCTCAAAGTATTGACAAATTAAGACTTCTTTCCAGGATCCAGATCTATGATCAATGAATTGGTCAATAGTCAGATCAAGAAACAAATTTAGGCTCAAATTAGATGCAGGCATGGGGACAATATCTGGTATCCACGGATCTTTCCAGACCTTGATTGTTTTACCATCACCAATTTTCCTAATGATTCCTTTAGATATTGGTGTTCTAGCAGAAGAAATACTTCGCCAACCATAAGAAGGAAAAACATTTATTATTGCTGTTAAAGGACACTGGTCTTTATAATAACGTCCTTTCATCACTTTCACAAAAAGTGAATCAGGAAAATCAAGTAATCGCCAAATTTGTTTAGCCAGAAGTGCCGAGTTGAATTTCTCAAAGGCTCTAAAGCCCAATCATCCTTCGGACTTTGGTTTACATAATTTTTTTCGTTGTTTCCAGTGGAAACGTTTGGAAGTTTTGTAGTTTGACCACCAAAAGTTTGCTATTGCTGAGTTTAACTTTATAACCGACATAGGTAAATGGTAACATGACATTACGTATGTTAGTTAAGCTGTGAGAACCGATTTAGTTAAGACCTCCTTTCCCACTTTTGACAGAAATTTGGACGACCAACTATATATCCTTTCCTGAAGCTTTTCGTGCAAAAAAGCAAAAACTTTTGTTTTCGTTCCACCTATGTTTTCCGAAAAACCTAAGTAGGAGCCCATTCCTCCTATATTGGTAATCTCGAGAATCTGATGTAGTTTCATTTTATGACCATCAGGAACAGCAAGTCCAAATTGGATTGATGACTTATCAAAATTAATTTGTTGACTACAGACTAGTTCATACTCTTTGAGTATTTTTAATATTTATGTAGCTTCTTCTTTAGAAGCTTTGTAGAAAAACAAGCTATCATCCGCAAATAAAAGATGAGAAATATTTGGGCTTGCACGCGCAATTGATAAACTCGTAGTGAGTTTTTGTTGCTCAGCCTGTCGCAATTTGGAAATAAGAACTTCCGTACAGAGCATAAATAAATAGGGTGACAAAGGGTCTCTCTATCTTAATCCCCTATGTGGAAAAATACTTCCCCTAGAAACCCCATTTATAAGTACTGAGTATTCTACACTAGTTATGCAGTGCATAATACATCTCGTCCAACTTTCACTGTATCCTAACTTTCTTAAAAAAGTGTCAAAAATTCCATTCTACTCTGTCATATGCTTTGCTCATATCTGTTTTTATGGCCATGAATTGACACTTCACAGCTGTATTGTTACGGAGGGCATGAAACATCTCCTGAGCAATCAAAATACTGTGTGAAATCAGACTCCCAGCGACAAAAGCTGACTGTGTTTCAAATGTTAGCTTTGGTAAAACTCTTTTGAGTCTCAAACACAAAACCTTGAAAATTATTTTATAACCAACATTGCATAGACTAATAAGTCAAAATTCCGCCATCTTCGTTGGTCTGGAAATCTTAGGAATAAGAAAAATATTAGTTTTATTCAATCCTTGCTCAAATGATCCTTGACTTAGAAAATCATTGACCAAGAAAATAAAGTCCTCCTTAATGGTATTCCATGAATTCTGAAAAAAGAGGGCCGTCATACCATCCAGTCCTGTAGTTTTTCTGGGATCCATCATGAATAGAGTTGTTTTAACCTCATCTTTGGTAGCCATTTTCATCAAAAATTGATTATTAGAGTCCGTTATTTTGGGCTCTATTTCATCCAATAAAATAGTAGCATTACCATTACTGGAAAAAAGTTTGGTAAAATATCACGAGGCTTCATCTAATATATACTCCTCCTTTGTTACCCAATTTCCACTTTTAGTCATAAGGCCAATTATTCTATTGCGTGCTCGTCATTGTCTTGTTTGAGCATGAAAGAATCTAGTATTTTCATCACCCTCCTGAAGCCATTTATTTTGGCTTTTTCATTTCCAATACGCCTCCTCTTCTATATAAGCCTGTTTGAGGTTAAAATTAACTTCCGAAATTGCAGCTGTGTTATGTGTATTAAAATTTTTGTAGTCTTCTACAATTTTCTGGAAATCTAGTATTTTCTTGCGACCTGATTGGATATTCTTACTCCTCTAATGAGAAATTTCCCGTCGACATGTTTTGATTTTGCCTACGAATGAGACTCTCCTACGATAAGGGAATCCTTTCCAATTTTTTTCTATTATTTCCTTAAACCCAACCTTACCAATCCATCGTTTGTCAAAAATGAATTGTTTATGGGATTTATAAATTTGATCAATAAACAACCTAAAATAGGTCTATGGCCAGAGCCTATCATTTCCAAATATTATACTTCAGAACATGAGAATAAATCATGCCATTCTCCATTACCATAAGCTTTGTCAAGCATACAACATATTATTCCGTTATTTCTGACACCTCGCCATGACCAGGAATCACCTAATTTAGGGAAATCTACAAGACCGCAATCACGAATCATTTGGTTAAAAGCCATGATGGAATTAGCAGGACGCAGAGAGCCACCCTGTTTTTCATGGTTACCCGATAATTCATTAAAATCACCAATAATTAACCAAGGGGAATTTCGAATGATACCCATTCTGGTTAATCTTTCCCAGACATAGTCTCTTTTGTTTTAGTTTGGTTCCCCATATAAAAAAGTAATATTAGACCTTGTACCGTTAAGATCTATAGTGATATCTATCATATTCTTATCCTTATAATTTGTAATAACATTAAAATTATCAGAATAAAACAAAGCTAAACCTCCACTTAAACCTGATGGTTCTATAGTAGATAACATATTAAAGCCTAGATGTAATTGAATTTTTTCCATAAAAAGGAAATTATTTTTAGTTTCAAAGAAATAAAAAATCAGGTTTGAATTTCTTCTAAATATCTCTAAGATAATTAATAGAAATCATACTGCCAATTCCCTGGCAATTCCAACATAAAGTTTGAAATATCATACAAAATTGAAAAAGACTTCATGGAGTTTTAATCTTGCTCCTTGTATTTCCTGTCCTTTGCCTTAGTCTTCTTAGGCGTCTTACAGGGAGACATTGCCGCAACAGCCAACATTTTCTTCGAACTCACCCCATAAAGAGATGTTGAAAACCTAGATGAAGGTTTGCTCGGACTTGGTGGAGGTTTTGCAAGTCTTGCCTCTTTATAGCATATCTTTTTAATAGCATATCTTTGTAATATGAAAGTTATAGCATATCTTTGTAATATAACTCGTTTAATTTCTTTCCAAAACATATTTAATGGTATGATTTGAAATTTGAAAAAATATATCACACTAGAATCCTTGATTCTCGTCAAAAACGTATAACCGTGATCTCAAAACCACAAAGGATTTTTTGTGTGACGAGAGTGGAGAAGAAATTCACTAAGTAACATGATCATAGTCAGGTTGAAAATTATATGGAACCAACATAACAAAATTAAACAATGATTACTAAGAACCATGCTTAGATGTTCTGGAAATATTAAACAACGATTACTAAGAATCATGTTTAGATGTTCTGGAAATAAAACTAGTTTTGCAAATCTACACCTTGAGTTTAGACCACAAATAGGTGCTAAAACATACCAACGCAACTGAAAACAGGAAGATATATGTTTTACCAATAACTTCATTATTGTATCAAGTGTAGAAGCCTTTTGATTTGTTGTCCCTCGTTGCTTAAGTTTAACATCGATATGGTGAGATGGCAAATAGTTGAATCTCCTAACAAAATCTGCAAAGGATAAATCAGCACTCATTATTTTCAACAAGAAAACAAATGGCGTGATCCAATTGTAAAACATTGCCTTCATAGTTAGAAGCTTGTTCAAATTAGACAGAGTAATAGAGAAAGCATAACAACATAGGTGATGAACCATACACATCTTAATTAAAATTGGCCAAACCAATTTATAATCAAGCAAGATAATAAGCAAATCAAAGACAAGTCATGGCTCTGAATTAGAGTTATCATCTTGACATCATAATTTAGTATAACGAGTTGCTCTTGATGATTATACTCTCGGAGAAAGCAAGTTTCTAAACTTATGCGATACTTAGCTTTAAGATCACCAAAGTTTTGAACAAGTGCTGATCTCTCTTTTACATGTTGAAACTTATGACAAAGCTCTAAAGTGGGAGACTCAAAACTCAAAATTTTCCAACCTAATGTCCTTACTAATGTCGAACTTTCAGAGAGAGAGACAAGTTCTTTAAGATTTAAGTATCTATGATAGAGATGAGCTCTGAATTCACACCAAAATACAAGCTTGTAGAGGTTTAGTAACTTCAAACCTCCATAGCAATTTATTTTACGATTCAACACTACTAATGGACTCTTCTGCAGATCCGAAAGTTTACATGGGGACCGTAAAATGATCAAGATACAAGTTAACTGAAGCATAGCTACTAAATCTGGATTTGTAAACTTCCAAGATTCAAAGTGAGCTTCTCCAATAGCCAAAGTATCACGGTTCAGGATCAGAACAAAATCATAGTCATTCTATTAAATAAGAAATTTACTCATTGTTTAAGCCAATAAGTAATAAAAAAGATAAAATACTAAAAAGTTGTTATCGATCAAGAGAATGAAGAAGGCGACTCAGAAGGCGACAAAGAAGGCGACTCAGATCTAACTCCGACAATGGTTCTTCTATTGATTATGGCGGATGATTATCACAAGGGGGTTTTACCCGACTCTAAAAAGGTCTCAATTACAAATTTTATCAAGACGATTTCGTTAACATCAAGGCTATCAAGAAATGATTTTTTCTCTTCTAAAACAAGAATTTGGGGAAAATCGAACACTGTGATTCTGCTTGAAGAATTTTTTCAGGCTACCATTTTTAAAAGGATCCGATTAAATCTCAAAAACTTGGAGGAAGATCTCTGGCAAAAAATTGACTTCTTATGGAATCTCAAAATTTTATCGATTAAAGAAGCTCAAACCTTGGGTCCAAAGAGGAAATTAAACAAAGAGGTTGTTGCAGTGGTGGATAATTATGGTTTCGAATGGATTCTTTGGACTAATTGGGAGAAGATTGACATAGATGTCACAGAGCAACAACTTGAAATTCGATGGCAACTGACAATGTTTCAATTTAAGTTTTATTCTGTTTCTTAGAAGAAAAAGAGGATAATGAAGATTCAAGATAAGTTTCAATCCATTTCTAATTTTGATTTGGGTAAAATCTTTTCTCTGTCACGGATTTTGATAATGGGTTATAGAACAGTTTTTGTTAAACAAAATTCATGGAAATGGAGGATGTTTAACCAACGAAAGGGTCTTCACATCTCAAAAGAAAATCAAGCACTTGCAGCTGTAGCAAGTGAAAGTAGCCAGAGTTAATAAGAGTGGTCTGTTGAATATATTGACTGTACTTTGGTATCGTCACAAAGATCTGATTATCAAGATATCGACTTCTACAAAATCATCTCAATGGCGGTCAGAATCCAATTTTCAAAGGAGAAATCTGTATTGGCAAGTTGGAGCCTTAATTTCTTCGAATTTGGATACTTACCTTTTTCGATCAAGTTTTCATCAAATTATGGTATATGTTCAGTACTAGTTTTTTAATGACAAGGTTCTCTCAATATTTTGTGAAGGTCTTGCAAAATCATGAACCAGGAATCCAGGGTTTCAATGCCTTGATTTCAAAGAATTATCATGAGCAACACTATGGAAAGTTCAATATCAAATTTCTGGGAATTTTAGGGAAGTGGATTTTATTCCTTTCCTTATTCTATCTTCTGTATTCCAAGTATTAACTTCCACGATCAATTGGCAAGATATCGAATTCATTTTACTTGCTCGTTTAGCATATGCACTAAGCTTACTTAATTACTGGAAATCGAGAGGTGCCTACCATTCATCTTACACGTTTTATCTATTAAGTTAAAAAAATCATTATCACCATGGCTCAGCTGAATCTCAACAAGAAAGTAGCTGCTGGAAGTTCTACTGTGATGGTGCCAAAAATTAAAATTCCAAATTTTGATAGCACTGCTCTATTGGAGAAATTTCCAAAGGTACTGTTAGGGAGATGTCTTAACTCGGCAAAACAAGAGGTGAGTGCTTTGTTCAGCGTTTCCCGAGAATTTGGCATATGGAAAATCGGGTTTTTGGTACCGACCTTGGGTTTGGTAGATTTTAATTCACGTTCAAGCATGTGCAAGATATGGAGGAGGTTCTCAAGTTGGGTCCATGTCATTTTGATGGCTGGATGATAACCCTGGACCGTTGGATAGCAAAAGCCCCTGAGGAGTATCTAACAACGCTGCGTCTTTGGGCAACTTTATCAAACGTTCCCGCCGAATATGCGCCAGAGATGGTTTTTAAGACCATTGGTGAACAGATTGGCAAGGTAGTGAAAGTTGATGTGGATGCAGCAAGGGTCTTAGTTGAAATCAATGTGATGAAAGCTTTGATTCTAAAGACTGCGGTGGAATTTGAGGAGGGTGAGGAAACCGTAGTTCGGATCAAATATGACGGGTTGCAAGGAAGTTGTACATACTGCAACTACACCAATCATGATGTAGCTCACTATAAAAGATTGGCTAAACATGAAAATCGAGACTTGGATTTTGAGAGAACTGGGAAACAAGGAGCGTCAGATAGGAACCAAAGTTTCAAAAGGGCTTTGATTAACAACGAAAGAAGATAGCACAATCGTAGTGGAGAGAGAGCTTCAGGTCCTTCATACTTTGATCAGTATGGCTCCAATTTTTCAAACAAGTCGGTGATAAGACAACATGTACCCAAGGAGGTGAGTTTGAATGTCTCACGTGAGAAGGGAAGGAAAGAGTTAAAGAGTGTTCATAACACAAATGAAAATAAGAAGAAATCACAGGAAGATGAAGCTGTTACTAGTACAAACATGCAGCAAGTTGTGGCAACCGACACAAAAGGAGAAATTTGGAAGTCTCCAAACTCTAGGAAAACTAAACGTGATGCAACAAGAGAGGTGGAGACACTGCCATCTTTAGCTAATATTTAGGAAATTCAAGAATTAAACATTGCAGCTTTGTCATCCTCAAAGAAGCTTAAATCTTCTAAGACTAATGACAATGAAGGTGAGGTAAATTCTCTGCACCCTTCAAATGAAGATGGTACTGGCGTGAATATGCAGGTTCAAAACATTGGGACAGAAGGAAGTTCATTGGGTGAGGATTATGATCCTATGAACTGTGATCTTTTGTCTGACATTGAGACTCCCAACGATTTGACCGTTGAAAGAGTGGAGGAACTGTATAAACAAGGGAAAGTCTCTGAAGAAGATAGACATAATTTTTTAAATGCTTTGGAAAGGAAAGGTTTGGCTGCTAAGCCTCAGTTTCCACCATAGAAAAAGGTTGAACCTGAAGATTTAAAAACGGCTTTGTTGGAGTCAACAAAATAGGTATCAAAGCAGCCTACTAGCATTCGTGGTGTTAATTCAAAAAAAGCAACATATTGTTAATGCTGTTGAGAATGAACTCAATGAAGTCAAACATGGGAAGAAAGTGGGAGGTGGTCACAAGAGTGAAGATGAGCCACGTCCAAACGTATGGCATCGTCCAACTAAATTTTTTCATTTCATTTTTAAATGATTAGTTTCTTCTATTTATTTTGTTATGGCGGTGTACACCTCCTTCTTTGCAAAACTTTGCTATCCATATTGAACAATAAGAAACAAGTTTTTCTTAATTTTAAAAGTAGACGGTCACGAGCTGTATTTAAATTTTACAGTCAAATGGTTTCATTATATTTGGATCGCCTCGGTTTTAATCAAGCTTTTTATATCATTCTTTATGATTAAAATATTATCATGGAATTGCCAGGGTATCGCAACCCCAATTACTTTTAATTATTTAAAGGACACTTTAAGACAAGTTAAACCCGATTTTGTATTCTTAATCGAAACAACAAGACCAGTAGACTATATGGAAAGAATTACGGGTTATTTGCATATGGATAACATGATTACGGTAGAACCTACAGGAGCAAGTGGAGGTCTTTGTCTCCTGTACCATAATCACTTTAATGTGATTTTGAATTATAAAAACAATAATATTATTGATATATCTCTGGAATCAAGGGGTACAAAGACTTTCATCTCTTTTATTTATAGAGAACCAGTCTTTCATTTACGGGAACAAGTCTGAGAACGGTTAACACGATATGGTATCCAACGATCGGAGCCATGGCTTTCTATTGGATATTTTAATGAAATCTCTGGTCATCATGAAAAACCAGGTGGTTGAATTAGAAGTCTAAATTCCTTTGTTCCATTTAATACTATGTTATGAAATTGTGGTTTCATTGAATTCCCTTGCGTTGGGGACACATGGTCTTGGAGAAGAGTTAGACATTTGGAGATAATTAGATGCAAGTTAGATAAAGCCTTCGGGAATGAGGAATGGTACGCCCTTTTCCCAAATTCTCGAACCGAGTACTTGAAGATGATTGGTTCAGATCATCGACCAATTCTAGTGGAAATGAGAGAAAATGTAATTTCTTCTCGTCCGGGCTTTAGTTTTGATAAACGTTGGATAGGTAAACCAGGTTTCGCTCGAGCTATTAAACAGGGATGGACACGATATGCAAACTTACGTCGTTGTCATATCTCTAATAAAATCGCAAACTGTAGACGAGAAATTCCCAAGTGGAGAAAAAGACAAATTATCCCGACCAAGGAGAAAATAGAGGTCCTAAAAAATAAACTCGAAGAAATGAAAAAATTAAATTCATGTTCTACGGTATAATTCCAAAAGGTTGCATCTGATTTGTGCCTAGCTTACAAGGAAGAGGAGACCTAATGGAAACAAAAAAGTCTGAATAAGTGGTTGAAGGAAGGAGACAAAAATATAAAATTTTTCCACGCGCAAAAAAAAAAAAAAGAAGAGCAAAGAATATAATTGTTGGACTTTTTAATGAAGATAATAAGTGGATTAATCAGGATGAGGGAATAGAGTCCGAAGCTGTAAATTACTTTACGAAGCTATTTACTTCAAATGGTACTTCCGAATTTGAGCCTTCATTAGCCAATGTTGAACCGATTGTTTCGGAAGAATGGAATGACATGTTATTAGCTAGAACCTCGGAGGAGGAAGTGAAGAGAGCTGTTTTCACGATGGATTCGGGGAAAGCTCCGGGTCCAGACGGGATGACTGCTTTGTTTTTTCATCAATCATGGCCTACTATAAAACAGGATTTGGTGCAACTGGTGAATGAATTCCTCGAGACCGGTTATTTTGATAAAGAGCTTAATCATACAAATATCTGCTTAATCCCAAAGACTTCACGACCTACAAAGATGATGGAGTTTCGACCCATTAGCTTATGTAATGTTATGTACAAAGTAATTTCCAAGGTTGTCTGTTTGAGACTGAGAAGAATTCTACCCAATCTAGTATCGGATACACAATCGGCTTTTATCTCGGGCCGGATAATATATTAATTGCTCAAGAGATGTTCCATGCTTTAAAAACAAATAAGAAGATTCAAGGTACCTATATGGAAATTAAAACGGATATGACCAAGGCGTATGATAGAATATAATGGGGTTTCCTCCATAAATTATTAATCAAATTGGATTTTCATGAACGTTGGGTTATAGGTGTACACCATTGTGTATCATCTGTGCGTTATTTGGTCTTATATAATGGAATTCCGAAAGGATGTATATCACCTCAAAGAGGTTTACGGCAAGGTGATCCTTTGTCACCTTATCTGTTTATTCTTTGTACAGAAGCTCTGATAGCAAAACTCAAGAAAGCTAATCAGCAGAGAGAGCTAACAGGACTCTCATTTGCCCGATTAAGTTCGCAGATTTCCCACTTATTATTTGCTGATGATAATCTCGTTTTCTGTAAAGCCACTATGGAGGAAGCAACAACTTTATTAAATGTTTTTCAGGAATATGAAAGAATTTCGGGTCAACAAATTAATGTTTCCAAGTCATCTATCCAATTCAGAAAGAGTATTGATCCTTTTCGAAAACTTGAAATCCAGGCGATTTTGGGAATCCACTCTGTGGGAGGAATAGGAACCTATTTAGGACTTCCTGAAGGATTAGAGGGAGCTAAAACAAAGGTTTTTGCTTTTGTCAAAGAAAAGATTGAGGCAAGAATCAATTCATGATCAGCTAAGTTTCTTTCAAAGGGAGGAAAAGAAGTTCTAATTAAATTAGTACTAACGGCGATACCATCATATGTCATATCATGCTACCGATTACCAAAAACAATCACATCCAAGATATCGGCGGCAATTGCAAATTTCTGGTGGCATAACTCAGGATCATCTTCTGGTATTCATTGGGTGAAATGAGAATACCTATGTAAGAGCAAGACTGAAGGAGGCTTGGGTTGTAGGGTAATTGAAGAATTCAATTCAGCTTTACTAGCTAAGCAGCTATGGCGGTTGCTTATCCAACCGCATTCTTTATTGGCAAGAGTTCTAAAAGGTCGATACTTTTCGGGATCTAATCCTTTGGTACCAAAACGCTCTTACTCTCCCTCATATGGATGGAAAAGTATTATATCGGCTCGTGCACTGTTAATGAAAGGTTTGATAACAAGAGTAGGTAATGGAGATTCCATTAGAGTTTGGTCCGATCCTTGGATTCTTGATACTGTACCAAGACCGGCAAGGAGTACAGACCCATGTTGTATCCGGATTTGAGAGTATCATATCTGATTGATACTCATTCACGTCTCTGGAAAGAACCTTTAGTCAGGTAATTTTTTACTACGTATGACGTGAACCTCATTTTAGGTATACATATTCCACGTTCACCCACTCCTGATAGATTTGGGCGGCATTTTACAAAGTCTGGCGTTTACATTGTACGGTCAGGCTATTGGACAGAAAAAAATATTGCACAATATTCTTTGCCTTCGTATGGACCAAATATCCTAGATTTGCAAAATAAAGTCTGGAAATTAAAACATTTCATGTGGCAAGCATTATCTGGTCAATTGACAGTGAAGCAAAATCTAGTTAAAAGGGGTATCCAATGTGATACTCAATGTGACCGATGTGGAACATGTGAGGAATCAATAAATCATGTGCTCTTTGAATGTCTTCCTGCACGACAAGCTTGGGCTTTATCGAAAATCCCGAATGATTCAAACTTTCTGTGTGGGTCAGTTTTCTCTAATTTGGATATCATCTCTTATGGCGTTTATCTAATCAAGTGGACTCCAAATGCTACCCCTGGATTCTTTGGTATCTTTGAAAAGCAAGAAATGACAAGATTTTTAAAAACAAGGATAAAGGTCCCAGAAAGATCATTTTAGATGCTAAAACGGAAGCATAAGCAGGGTCCCTGGCACACATTGATACTACGGAACTAAAGGGAGATATACTAATCGCCATAAACTCCAAAAATACTATTATGTATAGACCTATTTCTGTAAACCCTGCATTCACAGGGTACAAATGTATGGTTGATGCTTCATGGAAGGATTCAGACCTCTTCACAGGATTAGGATGGTTCTACTTTCCCTATGAGTGTAGAGGAGTTAATTTGGGTACTCAGAGTATCAGAAGAAGTCTCTCGCCACTACACACAGAATTTGAGTCGTTTCTCTGGGCTATGACAATCATGGCAGGTTTTCGACTCATGGATGTAGAGTTTTTAGTTGACTACGTTGATCTGGTGAAGATGATCGAGGAATCGTCTGCTTGGCCAACATATCAACCATATCTGGAGGATTTTTCATGACTTAGGAGCTCCTTCCGATGGTGTTCTCTGTTGTCCATCCCAAGGGCACTTAACTACAAAGTTGATTCCCTAGCTCGTAGTGTTAGAAGTTTGGCTAAGAATCAGGCATTTGTAAACAATGTTCCTCCTCTTTGGACTCTTTCTTTCTCTTAATTGAGTTAAGTTGACAAAAAAAAACAAAAAAAAGTTGTTATCGATCTCTAACCATCTTATATAGAGAAGTGATTTTTTAAGAATGCTTACGTGTCAACACCACGTTTGATTTTAAAGTGGTTGATTACAGAGTTACCCTAACATTAAAATACTAACTTGCTCTCACATTAAATTTTGTTTACTTTTAATACTTAAATATTTTGTTTACTTTAAATCTTTAAATAAAAAATTAATTTTTTGGTAATATAGATAATTATATTTAAAATTCGTAATTAAAGGTGAAATTTATATATAAAAATATTAAATTTCATAAATTCATTTAATTATTGTTTTGACTTTCCTTTTTTTAATAAAAATTAATCTTGTATATTATTAGAGAAGTGATTTTTCTAAAGAAGTTTAAGTGTCAACACCACATAATATCAACGTGATTGATTACAATGTTGTCTTTAACATATAATTTTATTTTTAATTTATATTTAAATAATTTCTTTATTTATATAATGTAGATAATTAGATAAAATATATACAAAGTTAAAATGTTACATTTATATAAACAAATTCGTAATTTTATTTCATATTTTTACTTGATTTTTAAAAAAAATATATAATGATTTCTTAAATTTAATATTATCAGAAAATTAGTTTAAAAAATAAGTGTTTTGATTTAATACTACTTTAAATTTTAATGAGATAAAAATAATTACAAATCTTTCATACTTATCATAATGTAAATCTTATTCTTGTTTGAACATTATATTATTTTCTATAGAAATAAAGCATAATTAATTTCCAGTCAATTGTAAACTCTTATTCACTACAAACATTCATTAAATTTACATTTTTCTTTTGTCACATATTACTTTGTTTATTTTACTTTATTTTTTCCCATGTCGACCATGAAAATTTACCTATTCCATTGGTTTCATAAGAGAATCAATCTAATATTAGATCATTACAAAACAGAATGAAAATTATGAGACTATGAAGATCATTCAAATCAAGATATAAAATGATGACACAGTTTCTTGCCTTATGCTAAGATCGAGATATAGAAGCAAATAGATTATGGGAATAGATGATTCCAGTACAAGTGGGAGATTGTTGGGAATGTTCTGAAATCATTCGTACTTTCTTTTAGGAAATCATATAATCGAGTATTTGATATCGTATAATATTAGGTGGTTATAATGTTTTGCTAGAAAGCAATTATAATCTATGGATTGAGAATCCATTACTAATATTATATAATCCTATAGGGTCACACACCTAAGAAAATTAGATCAAAGTATATTTATATTTAGGGACACATATATTAGATATATGTTTACGTAACACACACATAAAAGAATAATTGTTATCTTTTGTTATGTGTTGGGTTTTAGCCCGTTAACTAGACTAAATGAGATTTAGTTTAATGTGTTTGTATTGGGCTTAAGCCCATCTTGCTAAACCTAATGGGATTAGGTTATGTGTGTCATTATAAAAGCTTAAGAAACGTTAATTTTCATAGAGTAATAAACAACACAGCAACCCTAAAACCAGAGACAAAGATGTTTGTTAAAAATAGAAGATTTGATCTCAACGGCACTAGTATCCCGTTTCTGATCAATTAATTCCGCTGCAAAATTTCAAGGTATGTTGTAAACTATAAGAACTGGTTGTAATTCAGTATTTGCTTGAGATCATGTTTGATTCGTACTTGTTGATATCTTGTTGCAAAACTAGTACGTTTTTCTTCACAAAGATAGTAAAAATGATGTTTCATATCTTAGTTTGCTTTTCAACGATGTTATATGAGTTTTTACCGTCTTTTGTGTTGCTTATTTTTGGTTTCTGAAATCTAAAAACTGATTGTTTAGCTTCTAATTTAATCTTACATGTTGTGAACAGAAGAAGAAGAAAAATATCCAAAATGAAAAATAATTGGGGTCAACAGATAGGCTAAAAAGCCCATAGACTAAAAAAGAGCCCATCAAGAGGCCTTACAGTAACACGAAAGATGGTTTGTTTTATTGGAGAGGCAGAGCATCAAAGGAGTGAAGAACTTGTTCCAACAACAATCTCGTACCTGAATCCAATGGATTCTCAGGTTTGTCTGAATGAACAACGTTCAATAGATAAAGCTTGTTAGAGCTCACAAATGCAGCTGAGAAAACCCTCTTGATTCCTCCTCTTGTGCTATCTATTTTGTATTCAAATTCATAAACTTGTTTTTGTAATCCTCCTGATCTCTCTCCCACTGATACAACTTCTGCTTCCTTTGTACTTTCCTAAATTCAGTAACAACTAATAAGGAAATCACATAATACATTTCTCAAAAATTAATTCTTTTTATTCTTACCTTTCGTTTCTCTGCGTTGATTAGCTTATCAGCAACAAATTGAGGAGTACCAAACTCTTCAAGACTCTTTATACGGACAGGACTCACCACAACTCCTATATTGTTACTTCCATTGTTTGGTTCTTCAAACAGAGCATTTGCTCCTGCTTTCTCTACCTTAAATTTGACATTAATGAATCTTAAATTAAACACATACTAATGTTGCTATCATCAATCTAAGACTATTAAAATACCTTATTCCAAGAAGAGGGCACGAGAAGACTGAAGCCATTGTTGGAATCAGTGTATCTTTGAAGGTCTGAGATGGACTTGGCCTTATCCAACAAAAAACCATTGAACAAGAGCGTGAGAATCGAGAGATTGAAGTATCTCTTGGTGAGATTGATCCCAATTGAGGGCGACGGATTCTGGGTAAAGCAGAGAGAGTTATGGATCTTCGGATGAGAAAAAGAAGAAGAAGATGAAAAGATAGACAATTTGGGAGGAGAAGAAAAGTGGGAAGAAACTAGAAAGCTTTGCGACCACATTTTGTTTCCTCTTCATCACATTTTGCCGTTAAAGTCCTTATTTTTCAAGGAAAATAAAAAAAGTATTAAAATCTTATTATATAAAGAAGGTTTCTCAGTAATTAACATGACTCGTGCGAAATACGGATTTTTTTGATTGTATTTAATATGTTAGCCAGTTTTTATTTCAACCTAAAAGTTTTTTGTGTTTGAAAAATTTGTTTACAAGTTTTGGTCTTCACTGTATCATCGTTTTTTGAATCATAAAGTAGATACTCTTCCTCTATGTGTAAGAAAGATATTTCATGATCATCAATTTGTAAATTCTTACCCGTGATTATGAGTGTTTGAAATATTAATGTTAAATGGTTAACATAAAAAGAATAACATTCTAAAAAAAATTATATAAAGATTATACTTAAACTAATATTTACATCTCAAGTTATAATTTATTTGCACTCATCTAGGTAAATATATTTTTAATTATATTTTTAGAAAATCTAATCATATTTTATTATATACTCAATATGAGATCAATATTTGTGATTATTTTTATTTTATAATCATAAATGGAGATAATTATTTACAATCTGTAGGATTATGAAAAGAGGTGAATATTTTATGGTACGTATAAATATTAAAGAAAAAATTTGTTTTCAAATATATAAAACATTGCAAATTTAGAATCGTTATATTTGACACGTGAAAAAATTATGTTAATGAGTAACTTTGAGATCTAATTGTATATAATAAGATTAGAATTAGATTTTATCTTTTTAAAATAAAATATAAATACAGAATAATTTTTGATTGTTTGATTTGATATGTGGAATAATCTCGTTGATTAATAACTTTTGAAACACAACTTTATATAACAGAATCATAAGATCTCATATTAATAATAGTAAAAAAAATAATGATACATCTAATTTAAAGTGTTTACCTTTTTTGTTTGTTTGCCTTGATTGCATTGGATGTAAACGAAAAAGAAGAATTATGTTGGAGAGAGCTTGAAAAGTTAGAGAGTAAAAAATCGTCTATGTGTTTATGTATATGTATAAATTGATATTCATTATTTTCTTTTAGATTTGGTTTGTATACAAAATCTCTTTTAGATCAGGATTATGTATAAATATAAATTTAGGAGATATTTAGATAATTATCTTCTGTTAGGATTATGATCAGAGATATATATCATATTAGATTTGAATTGCTTATATAGATAAATATAAGGGGAAATTTTAAAAATATCGTTTTTGACAGGTCATTTTTCAAAAAGATATAGGCATGAAAAGACACTTTTTGAAAAGGGGCATGTCAAAAAGACATTTCTTAGAATTCCTCTAAATATAATTCAAAATATCATATATATATATATATATATATTTCATTTTTTATAATAAATTTTTAAAATAATATTTTTCTTTCTATAATAAGATTAGTAATGAAAATTACTTTTTGTTAGAATTAATTTTTTAATAATTATTAGATTAGGATTTCTTTATAGATAGATATTATTCATAATATTATATACATATATATATATTTTTCATTTTTTATAAATAATTTTTTAACATAATATTTTTTATTTACATAATAAAATTAGTAATGAAATTTACTTTTTGTTAGAATTAATTTTTTAACAATTAATATTCCTGATTTTCTTTTAGATTAAGATTTCTTATTAGGTTAGGAAGTTTTTTTTTAGATTATGATAAATTAAATATTGAAAAAATCAATTTTAAACATATATATTTTTAAAATAGATAAATAGAACAATTTCTGATCGTTGGATTTTGACACGTGGAACCATTTTGTTAATGAGTAATTTTGAAACTTTACTTTGTATAATAGGATTCTTCCACATGTCAAATCCAACGATCATAAAGTTTTCGGTGATATATTTAAAAAAATCTTACTATATAAAAAACGTTTTCTAAAAGTTAGTAATTAACAAGATTCTTCCACGTGTCAAATCCAACGATCATAAATTTTTGGTGATATATTTAAAAAAAGAAAAGAAAAGATAGTAATAACTATATAACAAATCTTATTATATAAAGAAGGATTTTTTAAAGTTAGTAATTAACAAGATTCTTCCACATGTCAAATCCAATGATCATAAAATTTTTGGCGATATATTTAAACAATAAAAAAAAAGATAATCATAACTATATCACAAAATATTATATCTATTTGAAATCCTATTATATGAAGGAATTGAATCTTATTGNATATCTATTTGAAATCCTATTATATGAAGGAATTGAATCTTATTGTATAAAGAAGGGTTTCTCAAAGTTAGTATTTAACAATATTATTCCACGTGTCAAATCCAACGATCATAAAATTTTTGGTGATATATCTAAAGCTATTAACTTTTTTTTTAAAAAAGATAACCATAACTATGACACAAAATATTTATATCTATTTGAAATCCTATTATATGAAGAAACTGAATTCTAACATAAAAATGAATAGTTAACATAATCTAAAAATAATAATGTTGTTAATATTCTAAAAGTAAAACAAAATTCAATAAAATAATTACTTATATCTTAGTTATAAAATAAATATTATATATAGATAATTATCTATATAGAGATTAGTTAGCACTCGACATGTAATATCTTATTATATAGAGAAAGATTTCTCGAAATTAGTAATTAACATGATTCTTCCACATGTCAAATCTAACGACCATAAAATTTTCTATGATATATTTAAAACAATTAAAAAATCATAATTATATAACAATATATTTATGTGTATTTGAAATCCTATTATATGAAAGAACTTAATCCTAACGTAAAAAATAATAGTAAATAATTAACTATATCATAATCTAAAAATTTTATTATATAAAGAAAGGTTTCTCAAATTTAGTAATTAACATGATTCTTCCACGTGTCAAATCCAACAATCATAAATTTTGGGTGATATATTTTAAACAATTAAAAAAAAGATAATCATAACTACATCACAAAATATCTTATTATATAAAGAAGAATTTCTCAAAGTTAGTAATTAGCAAGATTCTTCCATATGTCAAATCCAACGATCATAAAATCTTATTATATAAACAAGGGTTTCTCAAAGTTAGTGATTAACTGGATTCTTCCACGTGTCAAATCCAACGATATTAAAATTTTGGGTGATAGATTTAAAACAATTAAAAAAAAAGAAGATAAAAAAAGATAATCATACACTACAAGAAAAAAGGCTTATTTCCGACGGCCAATACCGTCGGTATGTCGTCGGAAACAGCCTTTACCGACGGCTTAGTAACGGGAAACAAGCCGTCGGTTCGGAGTGGTCGGAAAAACAAATTCCGTCGGAAGCCGTCGGAAATTTTTCTTTCGTCGGTATTCCGTCGGAAATTTCCGACGGATTAGCCGTCACTTTCTGTCGGAAATTTTCGACGAAATACCGACAGAAGAAAAATCCATCGGTAATTGTCAGAAATTAACCGACGAATTAACCGACGCATCGTTGT